>JAXIVJ010001909.1:65000-122917 GCA_036785665.1 Chirona hameri | reverse complement strand
AAGATATAGATATAGATATAGATATAGATATAGATATAGATATAGATATAGATATAGATATAGATATAGATATAGATATAGATATAGATATAGATATAGATATAGATATAGATATAGATATAGATATAGATATAGATATAGATATAGATATAGATATAGATATAGATATAGATATAGATATAGATATAGATATAGATATAGATATAGATATAGATATAGATATAGATATAGATATAGATATAGATATAGATATAGATATAGATATAGATATAGATATAGATATAGATATAGATATAGATATAGATATAGATATAGATAGATAGATATAGATATAGATATAGATATAGATATAGATATAGATATAGATATAGATATAGATATAGATATAGATATAGATATAGATATAGATATAGATATAGATATAGATATAGATATAGATATAGATATAGATATATAGATATAGATATAGATATAGATATAGATATAGATATAGATATAGATATAGATATAGATATAGATATAGATATAGATTGATAGATATAGATATAGATATAGATATAGATATATATATATATATATATATATATATATATATATATATATATATATATATATATATATATATATATATATATATATATATATATATATATATATATATATATATATATATATTATACATATACATATACATATACATATACATATACATATACATATACATATACATATACATATACATATACATATACATATACATATACATATACATATACATATACATATACATATACATATACATACTATACATATACATATACATATACATATACATATATATATATATATATTATATATATATATATATATATATATATATATATATTATATATATATATATATATATATATATATATATATATATATATATATATATATATATATATATATATATATATATATATATATCATATACATATACATATACATATACATATATATATATATATATATATATATATATATATATATATATATATATATATATATATATATATATATATATATATATATATATATATATATATATATATATATATAATATATATATATATATATATATATATATATATATATATATATATATATATATATATATATATATATATATATATATATATATATATATATATATATATATATATATATATATATATATATATATATATATATTATATATATATATATATATATATATATATATATATATATATATATATATATATCTATATATATATCTATATCTATATCTATATCTACATCTATATCTATATCTATATCTATATCTATATCTATATCTATATCTATATCTATATCTATCTATCTATCTATCTATCTATCTATCTATCTATCTATCTATCTATCTATCTATCTATATATATATATATATATATATATATATATATATATATATATATATCCATTATCCATTGGTGGTTCAATGTGGTGTGTTAAAATGGTGCAAAATGCACATTGGAAACTATAAATATTCCTGTTAAAAGATTGTAGGTGTAGAATGAAGTATGCATGCAGATTTATAACTGCCGAGTACCGGGCCTGGCGGGTGCTGCCACATGTGGCCGGGCTTGATGCCGGTCACAACTCATGCATGAGCGGTGGCGGTGCGGGGCCGGTTCCTGTTTGGGGGCGGTGCGGGGCCGGTTCCTGTTTTTTGTTTTGTTTGCATCTTGTATTACGAATCTGATCATGTCTGTCTGTCTGACATGTGATGGATGAATCTGCCGATTCAATGTATGATTATGTCGTTAACCTAAGGTTATCTAAATGCGAAACGAACAAATTCATGACATTCGATGAACGCACATATGTCAGCTAGGAAAAAAAACGAATTATATGTGTGAACAGCTGGATCGTTTGCATTTGGGCAATACATTTATAGAACCTTACTAAATGCAATACATAAATGTCTCGCTAAGATGAATCGGCGAAGAAGGCACTGTCGATGGCAATGTAAAAGTAATTAATATCAGCCTTTCTCAGTGGCGTACCCAGGATTTACTCCAGGAGGGGCCACTTTTTGCTCAGGGGGGCATAAAGTACCCCCACCAAAAAAATCACCGGATTTGGTCCACTATATTTGTTAATGGGCATATTTTCACCATTTTTCTCTTTAAAAAAGAAAAAATCATGCATTTTTTAACCAAAAGGGCTCGTACAGACCTTCAGGGGGGGGGGGGGGCAATTGTCCCGTTTGCCCCCCCACCCCCCCCCCCCCCCCCCCCCCTTGTGTACGCCAATGGCCTTTCTGAAAAGATAGCAATTAATAGATTAAGAATATGCCGTATGAAACGACATTTAATAATAACTAATCTGACTGGAATCATTCTATTCGTCTCCTCTTGACAGTACAACCATGACCCATCGAGCATTATTTGACAAAGCGTAGCCTAACCACATCATCATGTATGCCAAATTGAACCACCCCGGATTATGCAGATCGGCCTAATGTAGAGTTCCGGTATGCACTCCTTTAATCCGGGCGTGGGTCGGGGCCTGTATCTGTCGTGTGGGGGCGGAGGTGACTGTCACCGCCCATCCCTCTGATGCCGTATAATCGCGCGCCCGTCCGCTGGCGGCCTGACGTGCGGCCGGGGTGGCTCAGTGCCGAGTGATAATGCACCTTTCCCAGGCCCGCGGTCAGGCTGCCTGGTTAATGGACCGACCATCGAGGTGGGCGGCCGCGCGCGGTATGTTGCTGTGTGCACGGGGAGGTGCAAGTGTTGCCACAGACGGGTGACCCAGCAGGCGGGGCTTCAAAGGCCACTTATATCGCTAATGAGCCGGAAGGTGACTGAGCGTGGCGAAGTGCTCAGGTCAGGTGACGCGGTCTGGTCAGGTAACGCGGTCTGGTCAGGTCAGGTCAGGTGACGCGGTCTGGTCAGGTGACGCGGTCAGGTCAGGTGACAGGTCAGGTCAGGTGACGCGGTCTGGTCAGGTGACAGGTCAGGTCAGGTGACGCGGTCAGGTCAGGTGACAGGTCAGGTCAGGTGACGCGGTCAGGTCTATCCGGTACCGAGCTGGAAGTATGTGTGTCAACATTAGTATGCAATGTCGCGGCCGCCAATGTAAAAATAACCACACATTCCCTGGCACATCCAGATGTGTCGGTTAATAAATGCTGGTAGAGAGCAGTGAGCAATTGCATCGTATACAACGCGTATACATATGCCGAAATTCGGAGAGAAAAAAAACTTCCCGAGATCTGGATACCTGCGAAGCCGGATTTAGGATCATCTCGAACCCAGAATCATTTTTTTAGGATTGTAGAACGGTCCTAGGGGTCCTGAATCTTGGATACCGCTTTTTAAGTGTGACTTTTGGAATTATGGGTCTTAGAAAAGGGTATCTGCATGGCACTTAGGTTCCTGGGTCCCGTGCATTTGTGTATTTTGAAGCATTTCTTAGTTTTTGTTCCAGAGTCACGGATTCGGAATTCACAGGTGCGTATGTTTGACGACGAAAGAAACGACCGTATATGCATTCAAACTGCATTACTGAGAGCTTCAAATTGAAAGATTGACGCATTGGCTCACCTTATCCATTGGCTGCTTTTAAGCAAAAAACCGTTTTTAGCACTTTGCAGTGGTAAAACGGATATTTGCTTTTAAAAGCAGCCAATGGGTAAGGTGAGTCAATGCGTCAATATATCAATTTGAAGCTTTCAGTAATGCGGTTTGAATGCATATATGGTCGTTTCTTAATTCGCCGTCAAACATACGCTAGAGGAGAAAGAAGCCAGACCTTAGTGTGTACCATAGCAACAACGGTCCCTGTACATGCATCCATGTGATATATCCCAAAATAGTTTTTCGAGACGTTTTCTCGTATGGCGTACATATTTGCTTCGAGCATATTTACATTTCAAATATATTTTTCGATTAATATTTCAACAAAGTAATAGTCAGCTCTCTGGATTTACATGACAGAAAGTTAGATTTTATCAACGAACATGTTTGGTACCGTAGTCATTACGTTAATAGAAGAAAAAATTATTCGCCCCATTTCTAAGTCAGACTTAATGCTGAAACTAAGTTGAATAATAGCCGATGCCCGCGAGCTGCAATGTGAAAACAAGGGTATCGGAGCTGATGAACTACAATGCTGGAAAATAGATTATCGAGTTTTAGTGACCTTTATACCTGACGGCAAGCGTACCCAAGTGGTCACATGTCGATCTGTTTTCGAATCGGCCCACCTCGAGTGCGCGTAATTCTCAGAGGCCCCCAGAGGCCTTCCAGCGTCCCTGTGATGCCATTGTGAAAGGTGGAACAATGGTGCTGATGCAATTATGCACACTATTCCAATTTCCATCCAATAATTATGGCTGAAGCCAGACAAAAAATGTGGAAATGACGCTGTGATTTACGCTGTGAAATATTCGCTGGGTAACGTTTGAGTTGACGAAGTGTATTCAATGATAATCGGGTCAAGAGGTGCAATGTCAGAGAAATGACCAATACGGAAAAATGTATTAGAAATAAAGAGCGGGATAGGAAAAGTCACGTTTAATTCATAGGTCGGACTTACCTTGGGCTGCCTTGCCGAATGCAGAGTCCTTTATGGTCGCCGGATCTCTGCAGATTGTAGTTCACTGTCTGACAAAATTTTCCTTTGTCTCTCGCTTCACCGGTATGGTAAACAATCTCGGATTCCAGGTAGTCACTATCAGTTTGAAGAATAGCCTTTCAGCGTTTGAAATTGTTCACTCACTGTTAGGTCACTGTTATTGCGAGTCTCGCCGCACAGTCCTGCTTCAACGAGCGACGGTCGGCCCGACCCGACCCGGTCCACCCGACCCGTCCTGGGTCACGTGACCTTTACCCAGAGGGCAGGTACCGTAGATGGTGCAACGCTCCGCCCGGCCTATGCCAGAAGCACGTGAGGGGAGGGGAGAGGAACTGAGGAGGGGAGGGGAATTAAGATTTGATACTGCTGTTTTAAATTATCTGAGCTTGTGTGTATGTTGCCAAGTAAGGTCTACGACAATCATTTGTATTGTTTAAGTGTCAGTGCATCAATTACATAACATTTGTGAAGTTGTTGGATTAGGGATGTCTGGAGAAAAAAAACTCCCAGTGAGCCATTGTGGTCAAGGGAATATCGTGCAGTACAGTTGTAGTAAAATAAGGCACCTTACGGTCGTCAAAAACTGACAAACTTTAAATTGTATTGCCCAGAAGATGGTGGTAAGGTAGAAAGAACGAATCATGTTAGTTAGTTTAGTCATGTTAGTCATGTTAGAGCAATTAGTTTCGTGGTGTGCGTGGGAACTAGTCAGTCAACGAAGTCGAATACAAAAAATTATTCTACAGCATTCATTAAATATTTTCGCTTGCGAACACCTACAATCAAGATTAAATTATGGAGATCAAAGCCCCTTCCAAGGCTATATAACAGCCCCTTCGATGTTATTGTCACCTTTGAATCAAAGGTGACAATAACATCAAAGGATAATTTAATAATTCGATGGCAAAATAAAACGAAGTGACTTCCAAACCAATGCTAACTTCATCTAAACTTCATACAAAAATTAACAGATCTGGAAAATTTGTTTCATTGAAACATTTGTATACGGAGGATAATTTTGAGCGAAGTTGCTGCATGTACGAAATAGCGAAATTGGCGAATCGTTGATACTCTTAACCATAAGATCTGTGTGAGCCTGAAGACCCCGTTATCCAACGAGTTGCTCTTTCCACTGCAGTATGAAGTCACTTGGTCTTGAGACTGACTGCCCAGCTATCTGACTTATTCCTCTCGGAATCAGAAACTCGCATGGTCTCATTCATTCCTTGGGAAGGTCAAGTGCCCGAAACGTCAGATATGCCATAGTCCATAGGTCGTCAGATCATCTTAAATCCACAAACACACACCCATTTGACCGCCTGAGGCCTTCACATAGACACTAGCATGCGTTTATGACTACAACATATCATAAACGACACAGACACATCGCTATGACACAGCTTATGCAATATGCATATTATATGACGACTAACGACTAACGACTATTATATAGTGACTAACGCTTCAGTCGGCAGTAACCATAACGTGACGACTAACGCTTCAGTCGGCAGCAACCATAACGTGACGACTAACGCTTCAGTCGGCAGTAACCATAACGTTCGCAGTTGACTGGCGTCCACACCGTTGCAACTTTGGAACTTTGTCATAGGTCTAATGTTGATAGAGGAGACACCATTGACCACGGACTTTTAAAAGGACGTTATGATTTAGCGGTGTAAGCACAGGCACAAATCGAAGCCCATAGCCAAACATTGGTAATTTTATGAGAGAAAAAATAGAGAACTCCACAGTCGATAGCTGGCGTAGCTGAGATTCATCCCTCGGACATCTGAGTCCAGCTGAAGCTCATCCCTCGGACATCTGGGTGTAGCTGAAGCTCATCCCTCGGACATCTGAGTGTAGCTGAAGCTCATCCCTCGGACATCTGGGTGTAGCTGAAGCTCATCCCTCGGACATCTGGGTGTAGCTGAAGCTCATCCCTCGGACATTTGGGTGTAGCTGAAGCTCATCCCTCGGACATCTGGGTGTAGCTGAAGCTCGTCCCTCGGACATCTTGGTGTAGCTGAAGCTCATCCCTCGGACATCTGGGTGTAGCTGAAGCTCATCCCTCGGACATCTGAGTGTAGCTGAAGCTCATCCCTCGGACATCTGGGTGTAGCTGAAGCTGGGTCCGCCCAGTTCTGCGATATGTGGAGCCCGCCTGCCGCCGCTCCGGGCCGTCAGAGGCAGGCTCGGACAGTCCCGCATCTGTGAACAGACACACACTCACCGCTGACACATCTGACACATCTGACACGCCGACTCGTCCGCAGCGGCGATCTGTGCGATCGGACAGAGACAAAACAGGCCGCAAAAGTTGAAAGACCAAACACTGAAATGTCAAGATGTTTTTGTTTATATCAGGTTATCGCTAGAGAGTGCATCGCAAATGGCTACGGTGGTAGAGAAGAAGTGATACTGTTTTGGCAGCCGAGCTGGATAAAACGTAACGATCGGTATACAACATGGAAATAAGCACGCACGCTTGCATGCATAAGTGGCATAAGAACACACGCTTGTATGCATAAGTGGCAACAAGCGTCACACAGCTGCAGAGCTGCAGATAAATTGCGACGAGCTCACAGCTCTGTAAAAAGACAATGCTGCGCTGGACAATCGCACTATGTCACCCAAGCTTAGATCATTCTGCCGGGCACGTTCTTCACGGCTCCAACATCGGTAGATCAATACCGACGATCTCACAGCTCTGTAAAAAGATAATGCTGCGCTGGACAATCGCACTATGTCATTAGGCTCGCACTTACTGTGCAGAATATAAATCAGGGTGCAGGATCGGGATATCAGATCTGCAGATTCTGACACATAACAAGGGACATCAGACTCCGAAATGCCTAATGAGCTGTTTTTGTGCACAGAACGTGAGCGCGGCTGGAGGCGCCATGGCTTTCCTGGGTTATTAGCGGATGTCCACGGAAAATGAATTGTCATATGGTACAACAATATTGATTATTCAATACCTTGCGCTTATTGTCTATGACAGTTTAATATAAGACTGGAAAAAAGTCAATTATTATCAAATCATTTGGATTCCTGGGCGATCATGAGTAGAATATTGTATAAATGTGTACGTTTTCGTCTGACAGAACTGTTGCCGCGATTAAAATACTGTTCGAAAGCTCGTCAAAAAGAATTTGGAAAAATTTTAGTCATGTTTCGGCTTAGGTCAATGTTGGGGTCACCAGTGGTCATCGAAGGTCAGATTTTCCAGTTTTATGACTTCGCTTCGAAAACCCCCAAATATCTCGGGAACTATGACATTCAGGAAGAAACGGAAAGGCAATAAAAAGTTCTTTAAAAAAATGTAATGGCTAAGGTGTCCTCAAATTTCAGCTCAGGTCAACAGTTTAGGCTCCAGAGGTCATCAAAGGTCAAAAAGGCTATTTTTGGCGAAACTGTTTTTCACAAATAACTTTATATCTAATAAACATAAAGCAATAATTTTGACGTCATCGTGTTGGTCTCGTCAAGGCATTTTGAAGCATATTCGAGTTGCCCAGGTTAGGTCAACTTAAAAATGTGGCATCTGGTCAAGGTCTAGTGGTGATTCAAGTAGGTCATGCCGAATATTGGGAGACGTGCCTCGACAAGACAAACACATTGGTGCCAGTTTCACTTCTCTATCGTCATTATGTCGAGAGTTATTGATAAAACAGTGTTGGTGACCTCGGATGACCTCATGTGACCTTGCAAGGGCCCCTGAGCAAAATATTTGCCTGCAACATCAAGAAGGGCTAGATTAACACAGCAGACTATACAAAGTTGGCCCGATCTGATGTGTCACCTCTAAATGAAAAGCATTTGCCAATTATTTGTCGTTGCCAGCAATAATTTGTAAATGCAATGCAATTTGGCGGACAACCAAATACGCTACAGGAAGATGAATGTTAGCATTGTATTCCCGGCACATTTTCTATATAGAACGGGGGTTACATTGTTTCAAAATTTGTGTTGTTCATTCAACAACCACAAATGATCAAGGGAGGAGGCGTTTTCCGACATTTGTAACGTTAAATATGACCAATAATTATGTATTTCATACAAAAATGCGGACCAACCGCAGCAATTACAAAGTACCGGAATTGGTTCGCTGATGCCCGAACAATGGTATTATAATTATCAACGGTATGGGGGTACGTTTATCACATTTCCTGAAGAATACGTTGTAAAGGTGATTATATTACGAATTTATCCCCGTTTCCATATGACGGCCTGTACGCTTCCAGCCAACGCTGTACGCTTCCAGGGAGCGGCGAATGAGCGGCTCGGTCGGTAACCTGATTACTCGCCGTTTCGACCGGCTCTGTCTAATAATAGTCACACATTGTAGATCTATGTCGATCACGGAAATTGCCCCACGTCAACAGGCCTGTGCCCTCTCAGGGACGCAGACAACAGCCTACCATCCGAATGACTTATCAATGTTGGCTTTTACTTCAGACCCAGAGCACGTGGCTCGGCGGTGGCGACGTGACGGGTTCTTTCCGTCCCGGCTTTTCGAAGATGAAGACTGAGGAGTATTTGAATTGTGAATATTCGAAATGCACCGGGCATTCTTAAGTGGATGAGCATTAAGCTAAGTAGCTACGTAAACAATTCAGCCCTGCTAGTGGAAAACTTGGTCTGCAACCTGTATTCGACTTTTTACGGTCCAGTTCGGGGGGGGGGGGGAACTGCGAGTGGCGACTGCGTTTGTCAGGCTAAACACGTAGCATGTGCCTGCTGCCACTGCAGTATAATTAGCATATCACTCGGCTGAAATTCTGACCGAGACCATCATCTGACTTGCTCATCATTCAGGTCAAATTGACTTGCAATAGCTCGATTACTGCGTGAGTCAAGCCTTGCATTAGAGATGGCGTAGCCACCCTCGGATCCTGATGAGATGTTTGATTTAATATTCAACTTCATGCATTCTTCAACGACCATTCCTCATGCCGGCTATTTGAAGAAGCCGTCTATGCTAGACCAGTGGTCATCTAGCGTTGAATCGCAAGCCTTACTAGATCAAAGATAGTTGAGATGTCAAAGCAAAAGATCACAGCATGACAGCAGTATGAAGATAACAGATCACAGCATGACAGCAGTATGAAGATAACAGATCACAGCATGACAGCAGTATGAAGATAACAGATCACAGCATGACAGCAGTATGAAGATAACAGATCACAGCATGGCAGCAGTATGAAGATAACAGATCACAGCATGGCAGCAGCATGAAGATAACAGATCACAGCATGACAGCAGTATGAAGATAACAGATTACATCATGACAGCAGTATGAAGATAACAGATCACAGCATGGCAGCAGTATGAAGATAACAGATCACAGCATGACAGCAGTATGAAGATAACAGATCACAGCATGACAGCAGTATGAAGATAACAGATCACCGCATGGCAGCAGTATGAAGATAACAGATCACAGCATGACAGCAGTATGAAGATAACAGATCACAGCATGACAGCAGTATGAAGATAACAGATCACAGCATGAAGATAACAGATCACAGCATGGCAGCAGTATGAAGATAACAGATCACAGCATGACAGCAGTATGAAGATAACAGATTACATCATGACAGCAGTATGAAGATAACAGATCACAGCATGGCAGCAGTATGAAGATAACAGATCACAGCATGGCAGCAGTATGAAGATAACAGATCACAGCATGACAGCAGTATGAGGATAACAGATCACAGCATGACAGCAGTATGAAGATAACAGATCACAGCATGGCAGCAGCATGAAGATAACAGATCACAGCATGGCAGCAGTATGAAGATAACAGATCACAGCATGACAGCAGTATGAAGATAACAGATCACAGCATGACAGCAGTATGAAGATAACAGTGCAATGAGAGTATATTCTCGCTGAATACTGACATGTAACGGATCAAATAAGAAATTATTTCAAATTATATGTATAAATAAAGGCGGTCATTTTTATGAAGTAGTTTTTTAACTTTATTTCTTATTTCTTTCTCATCTCCAAAACTGTTTAATCAGTGCCTAGGAGCAGGGGCGTCGCTACCGAGGTTGGTGCCACGCCCCCCCCCCCCCCCCCCCCCCTCCCCCTCGCCCCCCCCCCCCCCCCCCCCAACACACACACTTTTGAGCGGGCGCCGAAGTCGCCCCCTCAAAAAGTGGGTCTGTTTTGGGTTTTGAGAGGGCGCGGAGGCGCCCTCTCAAAAAATTAAAAAAAAACTCCCCAAAAATAAAACCAAGAAAAAAAATAAAAAAGGCACTAAAAAATGTGCCGTGTTGTGTAAAGCGCTCTGAGGGCGGCAAATGCCTTCCGATGGCGGCAAGATGTCTTCCGAGGGCGCCATGATGATTTCCTAGGGTGGCATAATGCGCTGTGTGCGAGGTGGAAAGATGCCTTCCGAGGACGGCATGATGCCTTTCGAGGGCGCAAGATGTCTTCCCAGGGCGGCCTGATGCCTTCCGAGGGCGACGGAGATACCTTCCGAGGGCGGCATAATGCGTTATGACTGTGGCAGTCGGTTCCCCTGCGGCATGCATGCCCCGCGGGGGGATGCCACTGCTAGTGCAGGTGTCGCCTCTCGAGTCGTGAGTGCCGGTGGCAGGGACGTGGCTAAGGGGGGGACACACGGGTGCATGTCCCCCCCCCCCCCCCCCCCCCTGAGCAAAATAAATTTACACTAGATAAAACGAGATTCTCTGACGACCCGACCTCCCCCTCCCCCCCCCCCCCCCCCCGTGAAAAACATATGGCTGAGGAGCGAAATTTGATTATATCACCGACGTGTCGCCCCCCTGATAAAAATACTGGCTACGTGCCTGGCCGGCGGCACCCTTTTGGGCTTTGGATCGAAAATGAGGCCCCTTTGGACTGGAGATGACGACCCCAACAGCCGTGTCCTCCACCTCCCGAATTGTGTTTTCTGGTTGTGCGCCTGGGACCGATCCCTTTGATTATTCACACTGTACCCGGTACCTACCATTTTTATGTCCTGTGCGATTTACCGTTTGCAGTTATTGGCTGATGCTTCCTTTCCTGCCTTGATAAGCTTTCCTTCAAGTATTTTTCATTCAGTGTGAAATATTTTGTACTACCCATAATGGCAGTGCAGTTGTTATAAGAAGACCGACAGAAGCCGCAGCTGGCTGCGTGCCTGTGACCTGATCCGAGTGAGAGTGGCGACTGAGTGTTGAGCGAGAGAGACGTCTGAGTGATCTGTGTGACTGAGTGCATGCGACTTGAAGGAGTGAGAGTGCGCGGAGAAGAGACATCGCTGCATCCGGAATGCATCCCGAGCTGCTGCACTACCTGACGGTGCTGGCGGTTGTCCGCCTGCCTGACGCTCGCTGCGATGCCGCCCCTGGGCCCTGTACGCGCCGCATCCACAGGACCCCACAGGGAGTGCAGGTGCACCGAACCACGATAAGCTGACCGAGCAGGGGTGACCCGACTCGCCCCGCTGTTGTGGAATTCCCGGCTCCTACGCAGCCGGCGTCCCCGCCTGAGGCTACGGCCGGGCCTGACCGGCCGCCCGCCGCCGGCGCGCAACTCTCGGTCGCGACCCACGGCTGACAGGGGGGCGCCCAGGGCGCGCTCGGCGGGGACGCGGAGCGGGCGGTGGGGCTCCAGGGGCGGACGCATCTGGCGGACCGACCCGCGTCCCGGCCAACTCTACCTGGGCCAGCTCAACAATCCAGAGTTTGAAGCCAAAACTGCCTGAGCTTAGGCAGGACATCGCCGACCACGACTACGACATCATCGTCCTGAACGAGACGTGGATGAAGCCCTCCACCCACAACCGACTGGTACCGATGCCGGGCTACCAGCTGATCCGGCGAGACCGTCCCGACCCCGCAGAGGCTACGGCGGCGTGGCTATTGCAGCCAAGGAGTCATTGGAGGTGACTACAGTGGAGCGTCCCGGCCCAGCCTGCGGACGGGGCGAAGATCGAGTCCCTGTGGCTGCAGGTGCAGTCCGGCTCACAGCGTGTAATAGTATGCGCGCTGTACCGTCCGCCGGCACAGACCCAGGCCCGTGTGTCGGCCGACACTGGAAGAGCTAGAGGAGCAGCTCCAGTACGCGCTCAACCGTCACAGCGGGCCCATTGTCATCGCCGGCGACATCAACATCAACGTGAGCAGGGACAGCACCGCGGCCAGCCAACTCCACCACCTGCTCGGCGCGTACGCGCTGCAACAACACATCACGGGCCCAACCTTTTCATCATCTGGATCCACTATCGACATCATCTGCACTACCCACGGTGTGACACGCTCCGGTGTATTGCACTGTGACTACAGTCCGCACAACTGGACGCGCGCTATGCTGACCGTACCCGCCTACAGGCCTAAGGCTAGTGTTGTGTCGGCGCGGTGCTGGTCTCGGCTGGACGCTGCAGAGGCCAATCGACTGTTAGAGAACGCGGACTGGAGTCCGGTGTTTGACAGCGACAGAGCGGACGCTCAGTGGGCGTGTTTTCTAGAGGCGACTCGGCCTATTTTAGACTCTCTGGCACCACTCAAGCGACGCGTTGTGCGCAACCCAACGGTGCCGTTCGTCACCAGCGCCACCAGGGACCTCATGGCGCGGCGACGCGCGGCACTCCGAGACGGTGACCGCGAGACCTACAAGAACCTGAACCGCCAGGTCCGCTCCGCGATCCGGCACGACACGCGGGAGGAGATTGACCGGCGGCTGCGCGAGGCGGGCCCGAGCGGGATGTGGCGCGCTGTCCAGCCCATTGTCGGCTCTAAGCGAGCCGCCGGCAATCCTCCCAGCGCTGACGCCGATACCCTCAACCGCTACTTCGTCCAGGTTGGGATCAGCACCGCACGCCAGGTGGACTCGTCTGGACCCGAGCTGCCGGTCCGCCTACCTCGGGTGGCCACCGGCCGGTTCCAGGTGACGCCTGTCTCGCCGGACGATCTGTACCGACTGGTGGCGCGTATGCGGAACTCGACGCCGTGCGGCACGGACGGACTGTGCATCTGCTTCATCAAGATCTGCCTTCCGTCACTGTGTCACGTCATCACCCATATTGTGAATAGCAGCCTCATGTCCCACCACGTCCCGGACTCCTGGAAGCTGACCATTGTCCACCCAATCCAAAAGTCGCCGAAATCCACCGAAGTCTCCAATTACCGGCCTATCTCCATCCTCCCAACCATCGCCAAAATCACGGAGCGCGTCGTGTACGAGCAGCTGTTCCACTACTTCACCACCCATCATTTCTTCTCATCCAATCAACATGGGTTTAGATCCGGCCACTCCACCGACACCGCGCTTTTAACTGTCACGGACCAAGTATTTTCGGCCATGGACCGCAGTGACGTCACTCTGTTATGCCTTTTAGATTGTTCCAAGTGTTTTGACTTCATCCCTCATGACTCCCTTCTCCGTAAGCTGGCACTATACGGTGTTGACACTCGGTGGTTTACGAGCTACCTCATTAACCACTATCAAAAAGTTCTAGACAGAGACACCACCGGCAGTAATACCACGTCTGATTCACTCCTGAACCCTATCGGCACCTACCGAGGGTCAGCGCTAGGCCCTCTGCTATTCTCTATTTATGCCAACGGCCTACCTATGTTTACAGACGGCGCTGAGATAGTGCAGTATGCCGATGACACCCAGGTGATGGTCTCTGGTGGGACTGGCGACCTTGGCACCCACACCCGGATGAGGTTGTGCTCATGGAACACAACCTCATCCTTCTGGCTCATTGGTTCGGCAAAAACGGCATGAAACTTAACGCCAAAAAACGCAGCTCATTGTTCTCGGCTCATGTCAAAAACTGCAGCGGCTCCCTCCCATCATCGTCAAATTCATGGGTGCCACGGTTGCCGGTTCCCCCACTGTCCGGAACCTGGGTGTAGTTTTCGACCAGGCCATGACGTTCTCAACCCATGTAGATGACGTTGTGAAGCGGTGTACTGGCCTGCTGATCGGCCTCAGCCACTGTAGGCACAGTCTGCCTCAGGCAACCCTCACCACACTAGTCCAGAGTCTTGTCACCTCGCTAGTCCGTTACTGCATTTGTGTGTACGGTACATGTAACGCCGGTCAGACGGCGCGCCTGCAGAAGCTGCTCAACTGCGGGGCACGTGTGATCTCTGGGTGCCGGACGAAAAGTCGAATGGCAAAATGTAAACGGATGTTAAGTAATGTGACATTTAGTCAATAGTAAAAAGTCAAAAGTCCTAAGAGTCGGCGGGTAAAAAGTCGGCGTGGAAAAAAGTTTACGGTGAAAAAGTCAAACGGATAAAAAGTAAATTGACGAAAAGTCAACAGGGTAAAAAGTCAACTGTCAAAAAGTCAACATGGAAAAAAGTCGACGGACCAAAAGTCAAACGGATAAAAGGTCAAGTGACAAAAAGTCAACAGGGTAAAAAGTCAACAGACGAAAAGGCAAAAGGGTAAAAAGTCAAAAGATAAAAAGTAAACGGACGGAAAGTCAAGGGGTAAAAAGTCGACGTCGCTTAAAGTCAAAATACGAAAAGGCGAAATGGCAAAAAGTCGAAGAATGAAAAGTCGAAATGGTAAAAAGCCAACGTCGCTAAAAGTCAAAAGATGAAAAGAAGAAATGGTAAAAAGTCAACGTCGCTAAAAGTCGAAAGATGAAAAGTAAAAAACGTAAAAAGTTGAGATGGAAAAAAATCAATACGTTAAAAGTCAAATAGCAAAAAGTCGACGTCGATAAAAGTCAAAAGATGAAGAGTAAAAAGGTAAAAAGTTGAAATGGCAAAAAGTCAATGACGATAATCAGTTCATTTGGCCCATTTAATTTTCGTCTCTTGACTTCCCGTTCATTCAATTATTTTCTTTGGACTATCCGACTATTAACGCGGAAGTCGCGTTTTATACCTCAACAACGTATGTACAATGTACATATATACCTATTACCTACCTACAGTTTAAAATAATTGAGATTAGTCGACTTATGCTTTGGTTAGTTGATTGTGGTGACCCATTTATTAACATGTTCAAACATTGATAAAAAATAAGTTCTTCATGTCTTATGTATGTATGTTATATATGGTTCAAATTATAACTGAAGATCAGACTCAGCAGTACCGCATCCAACGGTACCTATCCCTAAGCAAGTTGTCAACGTTTCTTTGTTGGTTGAACTCTTCAAAGCTTGAATGTTGAACTCCTTAGGCAATGCTTCAACAATACATTGACATATCTTACACTTTGATCGTATACGATCAAAGTATGTAAGTTCTCGTGATAAACGATAACGTTATCGAGGGCCTGAAAATTGAATTTGACTTGCTTATCTCCTGTTCAATAGTTCAGCACAAATAAAATATGCAATTGGTATACCCTTAACCATGGCTTCGATTCCACTTTTGCGTGAGACAAACTTCAGTCAAGATGTGTATTGATGCAGTCCCTGAGTTATGTATCAATGAAAACATTGATCATGAACAACTATGCCAGCAGAAGGTATTTTTCCGACCATGGCAAAACAAACCCTCCCAAACCCAAGAAAAAATAATTACTCTGGATTAGATACATCAAATTATTCACAATACCCAAATGAAATTCAACTGACCCAAGCATTGACTTTTTGCGCGTTGATTTTTAGCTATGCGACTTTTTACGATTTGACTTTTGGTGTGTTGACTTTTTGCCATGTTGACTTTTTACCTTTTCGACTTTTTACCTTTAGACTTTTTATCTTTGGACTTTTTATCTTTCGACTTTTTATCTTTCGACTTTTTACCTTTCGACTTTTTACCTTTCGACTTTTTATCTTTCGACTTTTTATCTTTCGACTTTTTATCTTTCGACTTTTTATCTTTCGACTTTTATTTATACGACTTTTTACTATTCGACTTTTAGCGTGTTGACTTTTTGCCATGTTGACTTTTTACCTTTTTGACTTTTTATCTTTCGACTTTTATCCATACGACTTTTTACTTTTCGACTTTTAGCGTGTTGACTTTTTGCAATGTTGACTTTTTACCTTTTCGACTTTTTATCTTTCGACTTTTATCTATAAGACTTTTTACTATTCGACTTTTAGCGTGTTGACTTTTTGCCATGTTGACTTTTTACCTTTTCGACTTTTTATCTTTCAACTTTTAGCGATGTCGACTTTTTACCCCTCGACTTCTCGTCCCTGACTTTCCGTCCGTTTACTTTTTCCCTTTGTACTTTTTACCCTGGAATCGTGATCTCTGGCCGTAGTAAGTTTGATCACATCAGCGACGTTGTAAGACAACTCGAGTGGCTGAGGGCGGGCAACATGTATCTTTACCATTCTCTGACCCTGTTGAAACGCATTTTAGTGACATCTCAGCCCAAGTCGCTTCATAGTCTTTTATTTATTTATTTGATTTGTACAGACATGGGGTCTCCACTAGGCACAGTCGCTATTATGCCCCAATTCACGAATAACTAATGAACGTTTTAAATAAAAATCGCACTCAATAGCTAACTACGAATACCCACATACATGATGCACGCATACACACATACACACTTACACACGTAAACAAAAATCATTCACTTGCATGTAGCGCATGTTCATGCGTTCGACTAAGCACTCAGGGTATAGTGAAACCATGGGAGCTTCCTTACACATTGCGAAGTAATTTTTTCAAATTGAGGGAGAAAGTCGCCTGGCGCATTCCATGCAGCTCGGTAGGAAGACTAGTCATCTTTTATCCAGACGTGATGTCCACCACCGCGAAACCAGGCAGTGTGACCAACTGCAGACGCCAGCGATCCGCACAGAGGCGGGGAGGCGGCGCTTCTTGTACTCGATAGTGACGGCTTTCAACAGCCTGCTCGCTACTATTCGTGACCTCAGCCCATCCCAGTTTAAGACCGAGCTGCGTAAGCACATAATGCAGACACAGGGGTGATTTAAACATGTAGGTGATTGTTTGTTGTTTTACTCGGTGCGTGACTGTATGTGCGTGCGTGCACGTGCGCTAGTATGTCTGCTGACCCGATTCCACTGTTTTACGTCTTATAACCTGCGACCTAGAATAGCCCCGCTTCGCGTGGATTGGTTGCGTGACGTCAATACAACACAATACAAGCCGCGATGTTTTGTTTTACGTCGCGTGATTTTGAGTTCAGGCCTCATAGATCATTTTTTTTTAATTATTTTAATGTATTGTGTTAATTGCTTGGACTACTTGGCATGCAATAAGTTACTAGCTATGAATAGGTCGAACCTCATGAACGACCTGGACTAACCTCATGAACGACCTGGACGAACCTCATGAACGACCTGGACGAACCTCTTGAAAGACCTGGACGAACCTCATGAACGACCTGGACGAACCTCATGAACGACCTGGACCAAAACGACGCGGTAAAATCTGGTGCCCAATTCAGGGCGGATAGAAAGCAACCAGCCTTGGTCGCAACAGCTTCCAGCTGTAAATCCATTCTGAAATGGTGTAGGAATTTTGCTGTTTCGCGACGCTTTCAAAACTTGTTCCCTATCATAAAACCCATCCTCCCGATATGGAAGGATTGGTAGTAAGTTCAATTGCTCTTTTTATGTGAAAGAGGGGCCGGAAAATTAAGCAAGTGAAATCCAGGAAGTTCATGGTGTTGCGCCCATCTTGGCCGAGGCGCCCCCCCCCCCCCTCTGGGTATAGCGCCCCCTGACAGTGGACCTCCCCCCCTCCCCCCCCCCCCCCCCCCCACACACACACTTTTAGAAGGTAGCGACGCCTCTGCCTAGGAGTGTCCGTCTATCTTTCCCAACAACACAACAATGCTTTAAAACCATAGAAACCATAGATAGAACCATATAAACCATAGAAATAGCCAGGGACGTGGGAACCGTGTGGGCAATGGGGCAACTCGCCCCCCCCCCCCCCCAACTTTGGAGCTGGGGGGAGGGGGCGACGCTCCCCCAGTTCTTACACGATCACTCGACTATGTATAAGAACACGGGCATTGTCACCAGAGTTGCAACGGCGGCGCGTAGCGCCGCGAAATTCAGCACAGCTGTTTGAGCATCAATTACCCACACGGTGTAAATTGTTTAACCTCGGGTCATCTCAGGTCAGGTCAACAGGCCAAGTCAAGTGACCCCACCTCCAACAAGTTTGCGGTCGTGCCACAGCCAAAGTGATTGACCATTGACCAAGCCGTTTGAAACTCATAGGATGTCATCAAGTGATAAGTACCTATAATTCGTATATCTCGAATTTGTGTTATATCGGTGACCTAAGGTCGGGTCGATTTCGTGACCTCCCCATTATAAGTCAATGGGGAAAAATGAAAACACGGTATCACTCCATAGGAAATGGCTGAATTTGACCAATTTTCACCAGACTCTTGTGCCAAATGCAAAGCCCTATGTCACATTTCTGTTCTTTGACCTCTGCCCTATACGAGGTCAACTCGTGGCCCCCCGGTAACGTATGGTTTGTCTTCAATAACTCTTTACCAAATCAAGGTAGTGTAATGGGGTTGTCACCACTATTCGGCTCGTCAGGACGAATCAATGGTTTGACCTTGGGGACCTTGGGTCTTGGCTTCGAACAGCATACATGGTTTCGTCGTGACCGAGGATTCCGGGGCGGTGGCGAAGCTTGTGCTGTTCGGACGTCTCTGCTGCCTCTGCGACTCCCAGATCCAGACGGCGCGGAAACGCTGCTACTCCGTCTGCGGGGCCCATCGGTGACTCGCCGTTTGCTACCGACCACCCGACGACGATACTGCTCTTCAGAAGATCACGGACTCGTTGACAGCCATCCAGCCTCAGGACTGTAGGCTCCTCGTCATAGGTGACTTTAACCTGCCCGAGATCGTGTGGACGGCGTCATCGGACGGAGCAACCGTTAACCTACAGAAACGTACCAATAGAGCTGTTCGATTTATAGATGACTGCGATATGATAAGTCTTAAACAGTGGGTGTGCGAGCCTACCAGAGGTGATGCGACACTAGATTTGGTGTTCACCAGGCGACTGCCAACTAACGTCTTCGTACGAGATAGCCTGCTGGTGTCCGATCACAAAAAGACGGTAGCCTCATGTACGGTACCAATGCATCAGAAACCTGTTGTTACTAGGCGTACTGCGTACAATTATAAAAGCGCCGACTTCTATGGTCTGCGTCGGAGTTTATTTTTGATCCCGTGGGTAATGCTGGACGACATGAGCGTCGATGAGTCAGTAGATACCTTTTACACACTGCTGAGCTCCGCCATCGCCGACCACGTCCCATCGGTGGTCCTCCGGCGCAGGGTGCCACCGTGGTTTTATAAAGCGGTACTTGCGTTTGAAGGAGGCCGCCTATTGTCGAATGCGTCGGAACCCTATTCCCGAAACCAGGGCCGACTTTGTAAATAAAAGACGAGATGTTAAGTCGCAGTTAAATTGCAAATACTTTGAATACTTGCGAGGCTTAACCGATGCTTTTATAACACCCCAAGCGATACTGGTCTTTTTTTAAAATGTGTCACTAACAAATCTTGTATATCACCTGCGCTGCGTGCGACTGACGGTGAAATTGTGACAAAGGATCAGAACCGTGCTGAGCTGTTCAACGATGCATTCGCCGCGAAATTCACTAACCCTGCTATTGCTGTTGTACCGGACGCACCTGTGTATCATATCGACGCTTTATCACAATTGCATGTATCCGAAGCCTCCGTTAGAAATGCCCTAAAATCTGTACCAGCCACCAAGGCCTGCGGACCAGACAATATCAGCGCGCGTATCATCGTTGAGTGTGCTGATGAACTCGTGATCCCTATTACCAAGATATGCAATGCCTCGATCAAGTCCGGCGTCTTTCCGAAGAGATGGAAGCAGGCGAATATCATTCCAATTTTCAAGAAGGGTGATAAAAAGTCCCCTTCAAATTATCGTTCAGTGTCCCTGCTTCCTCTCTTCGGAAAGATACTAGAGCGAGTAGTCTATGACGAACTACTTCGTCACGTGTCACCTGTCCTGTGTCATGAGCAGCATGGTTTTATCCGCCGCTGTTCATGCGTTACTAACCTTGCTCTATCTTCGAACAGCGTGGGAAGCCATATCGGGCGGATACCAGACGGACGCTATATATACAGATTATTCGGCTGCTTTTCAAAGCATTAATCACTCGCTTCTCATTCATAAACTAAAACATTCCTATCAGTTGAAGGATTATGCCTTAAAATGGTTTGTCTCGTATCTGTCCGATAGGCGTCAGAGGGTCATCGTCAATGGCAAAACCTCCGACTGGAAACCAGTAACGTCTGGTGTTCCAGAAGGTTCTCTTTTGGCTCCACTTCCCTTTGCATTATTCATCAATGACTTACCACTTGAAATTCAGTCCGGCTGCCTTCTGTACGCCGATGACGTCAAAATCTATCGCAAAATTACTTCCCCATCTGACGGAATACTCCTGCAACAGGATCTCGATCGTCTGGCAGCCTGGTCCGCCAGATCCCCAAAAACTCTGAATCCCCAAAAATGCAAATAATTCACTATGACCCTCAGGCGCGCGCCCGTCCAAACAATATATTATATTAGTGCTACAAAACTCGAGCACGTTGGAGAAATTCGCGACTTGGGCATCATTCTAGACACCAAACTTACATTTGCTCCCCAGGTCACAAATGTTGCCAGAAGGGCCAATAGATCGCTCGGACTACTAATTCGCTCTTTTCCAACCGGTTCTCACGGTTCAAAGTTTAACATGAACGCTCTACTGTGCGCTTACTTCTCCAACGTATGCTCAATTTTAGAATATGGTAGCGTGATCTGGGCGGGCACGGCTGATTCCCACACAGTGCGAGTCGACAGAGATCAACACAAATTTATAATTTGGCTTCTAAATAGTACTTGTTCTGGTCATACCACCTCTTTAGCATACTAAAACTTGTTACAACACTTCCGGATACCTTCTGTATCAGCTCGTAGGATTCAGCATGACCTATTGTTCATCAGAAAAAATTTCCACTCGAAATTAGATTCTCAAACTTTGCTAACAAGCTTTTCACTTCATGTACCAGCTCGATCGACCCGCACTCACAAGCTGTTCCACGAGATCTGCCCCGCGTTAACACCGTGAAGGGCAGTCTACTCTGCAGGGTACCTAGGCTAGTCAACTCTTTTTTAAACAGCGTCCCAGAGGTGGATTTTCTTGTAGATCATTTTAACACTTTTAGAAAACATGTCATCACTTATATAGCATCTCTGTAACTCGTCTTTTACGGTCGCTGTTTTCATCTTGCATCATTTATCAGTTCACTTTGTATTGTTTACACTATTTATATCTTACTAATGTTTCGATGTACAGAGTGATCGTGTTATCGGTTTAATATGTTACTTCACCTGTCAGTGGGGGCGACCCTGTTGGTGATCTGCTTAATAAAATACAAATAAAATACAAAAATTACCTTGACCTGACCTTGACCAGGGTAATTGGCCTCAGGGTAGGCCAATTTGTGGATATGACCTAACTAGGTCACCCAATATATCATTTGTCGATGCGTCTCGACGAGACAAACACAATGTTGAAATGTGTTGTACTCTATCGTGCTACTGTCAAAAGTTGTTTCTTAAAAAAAAAACATTTCGGCAATTTTTAGAATGTTTCCAATTCAATGGCTTCTGCTGCCATAACTATTGACCTTAGTTAAATTCTGATGGAACCTTAGCGACAGCAAATTTAATGCTCTTTCGAACGCCTTTTCCGTGCTTCGCTAGCTATTTTAGTTATCGAGATATAGACAGTTGTATCGAGGTCCCTCATATAGCCGACATTTGACCTTTGGTGACCTCCGGTGACCTTAATACTGACCTGACCTAAAATGACTTATGTAATTTCGATAGATCTTGTCTCGAGCTATCTAACACCGTTTTCCGCTTGTCGCTACGTTGCGTGTTTTTTTTAAAGATCTTAGGGGGGTCGGAAATCCCCCCCCCCCCCCCCCCGGCAGTTCGTGGTTGGCGCGAACCCCGGGCAGTAAGCGTGTTAATGGACCTTAATTCGGAAGCAGTTAACTAACAAACAGAATAACTAACTTATATATAAGTAGATAATCCTTTTCTTCTGAAAAATGCGTTTGTTCTAAATGCATTGGTTTGCCAGCATTTGCTTGAGTACGGCCGTATAACGATACGTTGATAAAAATGTACCCGAAACATTGACCATAACACAATAAAACACGGCATTACATAACTGGGCTGAAGCCAAGCATGGTATCTACTCGTACAAAATATATGATCAATGCATGATTGTGCCATGGTCAACTTAGTCACTGGTGCGAGACCGGCACATCACCTAACCAGCTACCTCAGGTTCGGGAGTCAGTCAATCCCGCCGGTTCAGGATGCAGGCACGGTAAAAGCTCCAGTTCCGCTTCTCCGACTTTGTGTGACCTTAGTTAGGTATCAGTGTCGCTCCTTCTTCATGTTTACCAGCTATCTCTAGTTTTGTTTTGCTTGTTAGGCGAACCATTTCCTTATATGACATTGATACCCATTTCCTTAAATATATGACATACTATTGGCAATAAGCAGCATTGGGTATGGAAAAGACTGGCACACGTTGCTTCTCTTCAGTCTTAATTTTTGCCGTAGTATTGCCAAAAAGTTCGCCCCCCCCCCCCAACTTCAAAGTAGTTTCCACGCCCCTGGAAATAGCAGAATAGAAATGCATGTCGCGGCAATTCCAGCTAAGACATTGAAGTGTGTCCCAGCACAAGAAGCCGGTACAGTTCGCGCTAGTGTAGTATAGGACATGATAGTATAAGACATACGCGCAAAAGTTATCTTTGTATTTAAATTCTCTATATTCGTTTTCAGCCAACCAAAAGGACCGACTATACAGGGAATAACTAACTAACTTATATATAAGTAGATAATCCTTTTTCTCTGAAAAAATACGTGTGTTCTAAATGCGTGTTTGGGCTGTACGATCTCATTTTGAAAAGAAAGTAATAAACTGAATTAGGACACACCATCTGAGATGCATCAGGCTATCATTTATCTTTGTTTCACCAAGATCGCAGCATGTTGTCTATCACAATTAACCCGCGCAGCGGTGGGGTCTCCAGCCGAACGCGCCCCCGGGGGGGGGGGTAAATTCCCCCCCCCCCCTCGTATCTTCCGAACCAACAACCGCAGCGAGACGCGCAGGCGGCGATCGAAAACACTCAATGAGACGAAGCTAATGCATACTCGAAATTCTTAAAATAAGATCACATGTCAGGTCACAGTCAGGTCAAAGGTCAAAACCGAGGTAACAGGTGTTGATGGCCATACTTTCCATTCAAAGCCTTATATTACGACTATTACCGCACAAAGTGCTCTCAAAGGTATAATGCATCTCCTGCATAAGCGAAAGTGAAATTGTAAGCAAAGATCAAGGTCAATGTCAGGTCACAAAAGGTCACTATTGACAAGAGGTCTACGAAATTCATGCGACACATGGTTAATGGGTTATTTTACACGTAGAATGCGATAAAAGTGCCAATTTTTACAACTTGACCCCATATCATGGCCCTTAAGTGAAGTTCAGGTCAAGGTCAGATCACACAGTCAAAATTTGAAATGGATAAATATAAATAAAAGCATGTTTCTACACTAGTTTTGTCTGCGAAATTCAGTGCCGACATTTATTTGTCTGTATCTGGTCACTAAAAGCCTAAAACCGCAATTAAAAAATATGACGTCATGAGTTACTCACACTTAGGGAGCCATAAGTCAGTCAAAAATAAAGATATTGCTTTGGAATTTGGTTCGTGCATCATCGATACCTGGTTCTCCAATATATATTCCGCTTTTTAACCGATCTTTAAAAAAGTTGATTTTTTTCCCCGAAACAAAATCAGTTGCTTTATTATCAAAAACCATAAATTTCGCAAATCCGAGATCGCCATTGTGAAGACAATGTCATGTCTTTCCTGTTTACGTTGTATTTGCAATTTGCATCAACACTTGATTTTCTACGATTTGTCAAGCATTTATCGTTTTTCCACCAAAAATGGCATGACATGACGTCATTAAAACGTCATTATCTCCCAAAACACTGCATCAATTGCATTAGAATTGTGTGGGAATACGTAGAATTGATGCCGCATAAGATATTATAAGTTTCACGTCCATATCTATCATATTTGTCAAGTTATTGAGAAAATCCTGGAGGAGGTAAAAATCCCCCCCCCCCCCCAGCGCCGCGCGGGTTAGCTGGGTCTATCCCGAATATTTATCTTATGTAGCAGTAATCCTGGTATTTGCCGTGATCTGCATGTCTATATTTAGTTGCTTTGAATAGCAACTCCGTATTCAATCTAATTAGTGTACCCTGCCTTTTCATGCCTGCAGGACCACGCCTTGTCACATTAATTATTCGAACAGTGGTCGCCACTCTGCTCTGACCCCACCGTGACGTCACAGCCGACCTGTGACGTTAGCGTCATGCGCGGCGAGTTCCGGAAACAACACCCACGCCCGCCGATGGTGGATGTGAGCCTTGTTGGCGAGAACGGGATGTAAACATCACTAAGCCTGTCGGGCTGACCCAGCTGAGGAGGATACATGCCAGGAGTGAACCATAATACAATACTTATACGAAAACCAGTAGTTTTAAATTATACTATGCAGCGCACAACTTTTTAGCATCGTTTGAAATGGTCATTTAGAGAGGTTTTAATAAGTCCACTTAAATAAATGAAACAACGTCCTTCGTTTTCGGAAAGTAAAAGTTGATAAAAAGTGATTAAACGCCATTTTCAGAGTCTTAAAAATTACCGTAACAAAAACTATATTTTATTCCAGCCATAGTAAATCAACATTGTGTGTCCTTAGTCCTGTGTGAGTGCCGAGTGCCGAGTGCCGAGTGCCGAGTGCCGAGTGCCGAGTGCCGAGTGCCGAGTGCCGAGTGGTCAGTGGTCAGTGGTCAGTGGTCAGTGGTCAGTGGTCAGTGGTCAGTGGTCAGTGGTCAGTGGTCAGTGGTCAGTGGTCAGTGGTCAGTGGTCAGTGGTCAGTGGTCAGTGGTCAGTGGTCAGTGGTCAGTGGTCAGTGGTCAGTGGTCAGTGGTCAGTGGTCAGTGGTCAGTGGTCAGTGGTCAGTGGTCAGTGGTCAGTGGTCAGTGGTCAGTGGTCAGTGGTCAGTGGTCAGTGGTCAGTGGTCAGTGGTCAGTGGTCAGTGGTCAGTGGTCAGTGGTCAGTGGTCAGTGGTCAGTGGTCAGTGGTCAGTGGTCAGTGGTCAGTGGTCAGTGGTCAGTGGTCAGTGGTCAGTGGTCAGTGGTCAGTGGTCAGTGGTCAGTGGTCAGTGGTCAGTGGTCAGTGGTCAGTGGTCAGTGGTCAGTGGTCAGTGGTCAGTGGTCAGTGGTCAGTGGTCAGTGGTCAGTGGTCAGTGGTCAGTGGTCAGTGGTCAGTGGTCAGTGGTCAGTGGTCAGTGGTCAGTGGTCAGTGGTCAGTGGTCAGTGGTCAGTGGTCAGTGGTCAGTGGTCAGCGGTCAGCGGTCAGCGGTCAGCGGTCAGCGGTCAGCGGTCAGCGGTCAGCGGTCAGCGGTCAGCGGTCAGCGGTCAGCGGTCAGCGGTCAGCGGTCAGCGGTCAGCGGTCAGCGGTCAGCGGTCAGCGGTCAGCGGTCAGCGGTCAGCGGTCAGCGGTCAGCGGTCAGCGGTCAGCGGTCAGCGGTCAGCGGTCAGCGGTCAGCGGTCAGCGGTCAGCGGTCAGCGGTCAGCGGTCAGCGGTCAGCGGTCAGCGGTCAGCGGTCAGCGGTCAGCGGTCAGCGGTCAGCGGTCAGCGGTCAGCGGTCAGCGGTCAGCGGTCAGCGGTCAGCGGTCAGCGGTCAGCGGTCAGCGGTCAGCGGTCAGCGGTCAGCGGTCAGCGGTCAGCGGTCAGCGGTCAGCGGTCAGCGGTCAGCGGTCAGCGGTCAGCGGTCAGCGGTCAGCGGTCAGCGGTCAGCGGTCAGCGGTCAGCGGTCAGCGGTCAGCGGTCAGCGGTCAGCGGTCAGCGGTCAGCGGTCAGCGGTCAGCGGTCAGCGGTCAGCGGTCAGCGGTCAGCGGTCAGCGGTCAGCGGTCAGCGGTCAGCGGTCAGCGGTCAGCGGTCAGCGGTCAGCGGTCAGCGGTCAGCGGTCAGCGGTCAGCGGTCAGCGGTCAGCGGTCAGCGGTCAGCGGTCAGCGGTCAGCGGTCAGCGGTCAGCGGTCAGCGGTCAGCGGTCAGCGGTCAGCGGTCAGCGGTCAGCGGTCAGCGGTCAGCGGTCAGCGGTCAGCGGTCAGCGGTCAGCGGTCAGCGGTCAGCGGTCAGCGGTCAGCGGTCAGCGGTCAGCGGTCAGCGGTCAGCGGTCAGCGGTCAGCGGTCAGCGGTCAGCGGTCAGCGGTCAGCGGTCAGCGGTCAGCGGTCAGCGGTCAGCGGTCAGCGGTCAGCGGTCAGCGGTCAGCGGTCAGCGGTCAGCGGTCAGCGGTCAGCGGTCAGCGGTCAGCGGTCAGCGGTCAGCGGTCAGCGGTCAGCGGTCAGCGGTCAGCGGTCAGCGGTCAGCGGTCAGCGGTCAGCGGTCAGCGGTCAGCGGTCAGCGGTCAGCGGTCAGCGGTCAGCGGTCAGCGGTCAGCGGTCAGCGGTCAGCGGTCAGCGGTCAGCGGTCAGCGGTCAGCGGTCAGCGGTCAGCGGTCAGTGGTCAGTGGTCAGTGGTCAGTGGTCAGTGGTCAGTGGTCAGTGGTCAGTGGTCGGTGGTCGGTGGTCGGTGGTCGGTGGTCGGTGGTCGGTGGTCGGTGGTCGGTGGTCGGTGGTCGGTGGTCGGTGGTCGGTGGTCGGTGGTCGGTGGTCGGTGGTCGGTGGTCGGTGGTCGGTGGTCGGTGGTCGGTGGTCGGTGGTCGGTGGTCGGTGGTCGGTGGTCGGTGGTCGGTGGTCGGTGGTCGGTGGTCGGTGGTCGGTGGTCGGTGGTCGGTGGTCGGTGGTCGGTGGTCGGTGGTCGGTGGTCGGTGGTCGGTGGTCGGTGGTCGGTGGTCGGTGGTCGGTGGTCGGTGGTCGGTGGTCGGTGGTCGGTGGTCGGTGGTCGGTGGTCGGTGGTCGGTGGTCGGTGGTCGGTGGTCGGTGGTCGGTGGTCGGTGGTCGGTGGTCGGTGGTCGGTGGTCGGTGGTCGGTGGTCGGTGGTCGGTGGTCGGTGGTCGGTGGTCGGTGGTCGGTGGTCGGTGGTCGGTGGTCGGTGGTCGGTGGTCGGTGGTCGGTGGTCGGTGGTCGGTGGTCGGTGGTCGGTGGTCGGTGGTCGGTGGTCGGTGGTCGGTGGTCGGTGGTCGGTGGTCGGTGGTCGGTGGTCGGTGGTCGGTGGTCGGTGGTCGGTGGTCGGTGGTCGGTGGTCGGTGGTCGGTGGTCGGTGGTCGGTGGTCGGTGGTCGGTGGTCGGTGGTCGGTGGTCGGTGGTCGGTGGTCGGTGGTCGGTGGTCGGTGGTCGGTGGTCGGTGGTCGGTGGTCGGTGGTCGGTGGTCGGTGGTCGGTGGTCGGTGGTCGGTGGTCGGTGGTCGGTGGTCGGTGGTCGGTGGTCGGTGGTCGGTGGTCGGTGGTCGGTGGTCGGTGGTCGGTGGTCGGTGGTCGGTGGTCGGTGGTCGGTGGTCGGTGGTCGGTGGTCGGTGGTCGGTGGTCGGTGGTCGGTGGTCGGTGGTCGGTGGTCGGTGGTCGGTGGTCGGTGGTCGGTGGTCGGTGGTCGGTGGTCGGTGGTCGGTGGTCGGTGGTCGGTGGTCGGTGGTCGGTGGTCGGTGGTCGGTGGTCGGTGGTCGGTGGTCGGTGGTCGGTGGTCGGTGGTCGGTGGTCGGTGGTCGGTGGTCGGTGGTCGGTGGTCGGTGGTCGGTGGTCGGTGGTCGGTGGTCGGTGGTCGGTGGTCGGTGGTCGGTGGTCGGTGGTCGGTGGTCGGTGGTCGGTGGTCGGTGGTCGGTGGTCGGTGGTCGGTGGTCGGTGGTCGGTGGTCGGTGGTCGGTGGTCGGTGGTCGGTGGTCGGTGGTCGGTGGTCGGTGGTCGGTGGTCGGTGGTCGGTGGTCGGTGGTCGGTGGTCGGTGGTCGGTGGTCGGTGGTCGGTGGTCGGTGGTCGGTGGTCGGTGGTCGGTGGTCGGTGGTCGGTGGTCGGTGGTCGGTGGTCGGTGGTCGGTGGTCGGTGGTCGGTGGTCGGTGGTCGGTGGTCGGTGGTCGGTGGTCGGTGGTCGGTGGTCGGTGGTCGGTGGTCGGTGGTCGGTGGTCGGTGGTCGGTGGTCGGTGGTCGGTGGTCGGTGGTCGGTGGTCGGTGGTCGGTGGTCGGTGGTCGGTGGTCGGTGGTCGGTGGTCGGTGGTCGGTGGTCGGTGGTCGGTGGTCGGTGGTCGGTGGTCGGTGGTCGGTGGTCGGTGGTCGGTGGTCGGTGGTCGGTGGTCGGTGGTCGGTGGTCGGTGGTCGGTGGTCGGTGGTCGGTGGTCGGTGGTCGGTGGTCGGTGGTCGGTGGTCGGTGGTCGGTGGTCGGTGGTCGGTGGTCGGTGGTCGGTGGTCGGTGGTCGGTGGTCGGTGGTCGGTGGTCGGTGGTCGGTGGTCGGTGGTCGGTGGTCGGTGGTCGGTGGTCGGTGGTCGGTGGTCGGTGGTCGGTGGTCGGTGGTCGGTGGTCGGTGGTCGGTGGTCGGTGGTCGGTGGTCGGTGGTCGGTGGTCAGTGGTCAGTGGTTACCTGTTCAGGATACGGCGGCGCCGGCAGCTCCCTCAGCAGCACCAGACACGGCGTGAACAGCAGGTTCAGCAGGCCCAGGATCGCCAGCAGCCAGCTGAAGCCGATGCTGGAGGCCAGGTAGCCGCCCACGAACGGACCTGCCGACGGAGGGGGGGGGGGGGGGCACAGGTGTCGGGCCAGAGGACAGCACAAGTTCCAGTAAGAGGGCGGTATAGGTAGTGACCGACACCTCTGTCTGGTGGTCGCCGGGGACAAAGGTGCCAGTCAGACTAGAGCACGGGTGGAGTTTCACATTCAAATGGTGGGGCCACTGCCCCACCAACTTTGTGTTTTGTCCCACCAACTCTTGTCAGATTTGGAGGTCATCCGGCATTCAAATGGTCATTTTCACCTCAGCCAAACAAAACAACCAAGCAAAATTGCATTTTTCCCCACCAACTTTCTTGGAAAAGCCCCACCCATGGACTAGAGTACAGGTCCTAGTCAGGGGCAGCATATGTAGCCGCTCGCGAACCAATGTCATAATGCCAGTTTACTGTTAATGATCTAATTAAGCAGTCAATATGGTTTAATTTGACATGGTAAGGAATCTTTGACCTGGACTTTATAGACAGACATACAACTAGAGGATTGTTTAACTGTTCACCCGTTAACCCGCAAGAGATAGCTTGACCTGCTATCCTGTGAAATTATTGCCCCGTCGACCCGTGAATCATTAAGCCGTTAACCTATTGACACTTCTCGGGAGGTAACTGGACCCGCTAACCTATTGACACTTTTCGGGAGGTAACTTGACCCGCTAACTCATTGACACGGAAACCCATTGCTATTTTTTCAGGACATAACTCAGAACTCAGAAGCGGGCTTATCTCGACCCCTAAAAATCGGATGCCCTGGGTCCCTGTTAAAGGGAAATATTCACCTTTTGATTTTGTTAGCAGCAATTTATTTGGCTACTGTTATGGTATTAAAATGATGTGATCTAAATTTAAGAATTAAATATAATTATTCCCTAATTCAAAGTTGGAAGTTTGGGAAAATTCATGATCGGTATTTACCCTCCACTATTGGAAAACGCAGCATCTGGCACTTTTGCATCAATCTGTTCAACGTTGTTGAATGGACACTTATAAACAAATCGCCGACACTAAATAGGTCGCCGTCGGGTGCCAAGCTAAACTGCCGATTTCAATGCACTGTTTTCAAATGATTGTTGATTTTTCATAAAAGCTTGGCACATATTCGCAAAAGATAGAGTGCATGAAACATATTGCATACCTTCATGATGAATATCAATGCGTAGGGAGGTTAATTTACTAAATTCGTTACCACGTACTTGCTGAGTGTCGACCGTTATAAGCGTGGATCGCTTATCGGTAGGAAACTGCCAATATCTTTCGGTAGGATTTTTTTATATGCAAAATGTGATTAATTTACATCATATTCTGGCCTTGTCTATCGATTTCAGGTGCTAACTCCATTTTTGTGGAAAAGGGTGAATGTTTCCCTTTAAGATGTTAAGCGCATAGTTTGTTATTTTCCAGCTTATCTCCTTCGGTATCTCATACAGCACGAACTTGGGAAACAATCACCATCTCATGGTCTGTTTCATGGACGGAACCTTCCCGAACCATCACGCGTTCAGCGCTGGCTGCCAACTGACCCCGGCCGCCCGCCGTCCGGTCTGACCGGTCACGTGACATGTCAGCCGGTCAGCCAATCAGAGTCGGGCCGGCGCGGCGGACGGGAGTCGGCCAATCAGAGAGTAGATCGGCGTCCGGCCGGTCGGTCGGCCGGCGCGGACACACAGACACGCAGAGTTAAAGGAAATAGTTCACCTTCAACATGGGTTTTGAACTGAAATAGCAGTTGTGTAGCCCGTGTTGAGAAATCCTTATCTGGAACTTTTCTTGGCTGAAAAGACTCTAGCCGAAGATATTTGACTTTTTGGCGAAGGAAAACGGCGCATATATGATGTACCGTACCGTCTGAAAGTGCCAGCACTGCCATGGAGCATGCGCAGACCAATAACGCACACCATAAAATCAATAATTTACAACCTGAATGAATTGGCCCAATGTAGGACCATTTTTAAAAAGAAAAAAAGAAACCGTATTAAAAAAATATAATAAATCCGTGTTCTGAAGAAAAAAATCCGAAGGTGAACTATTTCCTTCAAGGGAAATATTCAAATTTTCCTACAGAAAAGGAGGTTTTCACTTGAAATCGACAGACGAGACCAAAATATATTGTAAATTGATCCCATTTTGCATATAAACATTCCTACTGAAAGATATTTCAAGTTAAAGTTGATAGCGATCCACGCTTATAATGGTCGGTACTCTCAAGTACTTGGTAACGAATTTCGGTTCCCATCGAATTCCGAGCTTCTCTTGTAATGTTTTTTGACAACATTGTATGAAAAATATGTCTTGCTTTATTGATGCTATTATTGTCTATTGTGATTATGTGCCCTTGTATCCGTAACAATCCACATACATTGAATACAAAGGTAACCAAATTAGCAGTTAACTTATGCACCCAACGGCGGCCTAGTTAGTGGTTGCGACCCTCAATTTCGTTTAGAGAAGAAAAAATTATTTATTTTCAACATTAATATTTTTTGTTTTGTTTTGTTTCTGGCTGTAAATAACACTATGCTTTAGCTTATCATGCAAAAGAACCATCCCCCTCCAAAAGAAAAACAACTAACATTGGACAAACTGGTAATTAAATCGGAAATTCACTTATGCACCTAACGGCGACCTATTTAGTGTCGGCGATTTGTTTCATTGACCAATCAGGGACGTTGTCACGCTTATTGGCGCACTTACTTCACTTCTGGCCATATGACTTGTTTATAAATCAACATTCAAACCAGAGATATTGATGGATCATACTGTTCGTCACCATATGTAAGTACATATTTTTACCAAATCCCGAAATAAAAGCAAAACTAAGCGTTTGTGGTCAGCCAGTGTACCCAGTAACTTTGAGCTCGTGGTTACGCCCCTGACAACAGGAGTAATATAATACAGCGCCGTTTTGTAAGCCACAGCCACGCTTTCCGGTCGATCTGTCAGAAGTGCTGGTGATAAGATACGACAGCCATCCCAGCTGGTCTCCGCCGGTCTCAGCCAGCCACTGGAAAGGTCAACAGATGCCGCCAGCCATCCCAGCTGGTCTCCGCCGGTCTCAGCCAGCCACTGGAAAGGTCAACAGATGCCGCCAGCCATCCCAGCTGGTCTCCGCCGGTCTCAGCCAGCCACTGGAAAGGTCAACAGATGCCGCCAGCCATCCCAGCTGGTCTCCGCCGGTCTCAGCCAGCCACTGGAAAGGTCAACAGATGCCGCCAGCCATCCCAGCTGGTCTCCGCCGGTCTCAGCCAGCCACTGGAAAGGTCAACAGATGCCGCCAGCCATCACAGCTGGTCTCCGCCGGTCTCAGCCAGCCACTGGAAAGGTCAACAGATGCCGCCAGCCACCTGATAACCAACACGCCACGCCGCGAGCGCCGCGAGCGCTAGAAAAGTGATCAGCAGACACCCGAGGCGGGGCGTGGCAGCCTGATCCGCGGGTGACATCTGAGGGCGGAGCTAAGGCATGGACGGGCGACTTCATCTACCGACGGAGTAGGCGGGGCAGACGGGGGTGCGACATTGACTGTACCTACCGACAGTGACTGTGACAGTACCTACCGACCGAGTAGGCGAGACAGACTGCCGTCTGAGACAGGGCGTAGACGGCGCCGTAGCCGTCGACCAGGCCGTGCCGCTCCACCAGTCGGGCCAGCAGCGGCATCAGCGATGCGTCCACGATGCCGATGCCGAGCCCGATGCAGAAGTGCGGCAGAACCAGATGCACCATCCGAGTTGACTGCGGCAGCTGCGGCGCGGCAAACGGGGGAGCGGCGTACAACGAGGAGGTAGTTACAGTGCCCACGATCAAATACTGTCCGTACTTAATACAAAATACAGTTTTGGACACCGGGGCGTCGCCACGGATTTTTTACTGGGGGACGCAGTCACAGTCGCAGTCAAAACAAAAGTTGTTGACCGGGAAGGGGGAGAGCAGTACTGGCGGATATATGGTTCGAGTAGGGGTGGGGGGGGGGGCAAAAATTACGCTCAGCTTCATCTGCGAAAAGTTGTTGACCGGGGGAGGGTAGCGTCGGGTCGTCAGCGCGAGAAGAAACAAATACGGGGGCGGGGGGGGGGGGGGGGGGGTGGCGTCGGGTTCTCAGCGCAAAACAGTCGTTAACAGGAGGTGGGGTCCCCTAATTATCCCGCGCCCCGCTGGGGTATTCAGACGAACACGCCCCCCTTATCTTCCGATCAAATAGCCGCAGCGAGAGGATCAAGGCGAAGTTGTCAAAATAAGGTCACAGTAGGTCATAGCCAGGCCAAGGGTCAAAATCGAGGTATTTTAGTTAATGGGACATACTTTCCATCCAAAGCCTTAGATTGCGACTAATCTCGCACAAAGTGCTCTCAAAGGTATAATTAATTTCCCACATAAGCGAAAGTCAAATTGTGTCCACCACGAACACTCACTAAAATAAGTTTCCCATTTTCGCGAATCTTCTTCGCTATCGCCCAGCAAGCTAGTATAGTTACCCCTTCTATGATATATCTCTAAAAACTTACTTAGCATGGATTGTAGAGAGTTCTTCAACCATTGAAAGTACACCAAGCATGCGCACTCATGTATATACATTCCAGCGGCTCAAAGGGACTTCAGTTTAAAACTGATTGCTGTTTGAACACAGCATATTGCAATTGATGGATGTACACATGACGTCACGCTATTCGCTGCCTAGTGGCTTGGCTGAACTGTATCTAAGGCCTTGGAATTAATGGTGAATGAATGGATGAACTTGACATTCAATCATAGCAGAAGCCAATTTGGCGTACCAAATTTTAAGCTGCCATATCACAATTGTATTTTCTACAACGTAATTAGGTATCTATATCAAATAAAGGACTCAACGATATATGGTTACCCTCCAAGCGAACAGCTCAGGTTTGTTTCACAATGGAAACACAATTCTAAAGAATAGTGTTATCCAATGTTCAACCAACCTTCGGTTAAAAATGACATGTAGTTTGAGCTGGGAATAAATTAAGTTTCATATCCTGTGGAACGAATTCAGCAAACAAAATCAAGCAAGCCTGCTTGCATGGGGGGACGTCCCCCCCCCCTGATTTTTGAACTGGGGGAACGCGTCCCCCTCCCCCGACGCCGACGCCCATGTTTGGACATGTACACGGTAAGCATCATTTCTATCAAATAGCTTAATGATGATTTGCATCGGTGCTTGTTGCGCAATAAGTTTTATCCGAACGAAGGGCAATTGTATGCCATTTCATCGGCATTGTTACTTGATCTTGGGCAGCACGGAAGCTCTCAAGTGCTCTATCTGACGATGGATAGAACGAAACCTAACTGAAACAGAGTCAGTTTGATCTGACGATGGATAGAACGCAACCTAACTGAAACAGAGTCAGTTTGATCTGACGATGGATAGAACGAAACCTAACTGAAACAGATTCAGTTTAATCTGACGATGGCTAGAACAAAACCTAACTAAAACAGAGTCAGTTTGATCTGACGATGGATAGAACGCAACCTAACTGAAACAGAGTCAGTTTGTATAGGCAAATTATAATTAGTTTTATCATTTATGACCTCTTCCTCGAAATTAAAATATAATAGTACCAAAAAACGTTATATTAATATTTCGATCACAGATCTTCAATTATTTCTGATGAAGATCTGTGATCGAAATATTAATATAACGTTTTTTGGCACTATTATATTTTAATTTCGAGGAAGAGGTCATAAATGATAAAACTAATTATAATTTGCCTATACAATATGTTCCTCGCACAAGCACTAACCAATATAAAGAGTCAGTTTGATCTGACGATGGATAGAACGCAACCTAACTGAAACAGAGTCAGTTTGATCTGACGATGGATAGAACGCAACCTAACTGTAACAGAGTCAGTTTGATGGTGACCAGTGACGCTTCTCAGTTTTGAACTTCCAGATCGTAAGACACTTTTGATAAACATGAGTATTGCAAAAGAGTATTCAAAGACAACATCCTGATGGTGGGTGATACTTCTGCTGCACGTTCTGAATCGGGCTGGGGAGCTGGATAAGCTCAACATGGACATGTAAACACCGTATATCAACTGATCAGCGTTTAACCTGGTCGGCCAGTGGGTAGATAGCTGCACGTGCCGCGTTACGCATGCCTCCTCTGCACACTCCCCTCTCACGTTTCGGACGGTGCTACATCGTTTTGCACTCACATCTCACTGACAGGCGGTCACGAGTTGGCTACACAGTTTCGATGTTCTGTCAGTGGTATGCAACGTGACTGATTCCTGTGTCAGCCGACCGTTTTCAGTACGGAACGCGGGGCGTCAGAAGATGTAATCATATACAACGGTGAGCCGAAAATATGCAAACTAAAAATAAGTCTTACTAAAAATATTTATTACAGCGTTCCCTATGCATGCTGCCACCCTTGACCTGAAAGGGTGAGAGAGGAAGCCTGGTATCTTGACAGGTCATCTTTGCCTGGTACTTGTTCTCTGCCTGGTATGCATATCAGTATTTCGCTGACTTCAGCACCTGGGCAGGACCACAATCTTTATTTATTAACCTATAACGAGCCCTAAATGACACCACCCTTTCTAACACACACTATCATCTAATGTACCCCTGTCACATATGAACCGACCCGCCTGACACCGTACATGATACATCGATTGTCGGGTGAGTGGATTACACAAGTGTACACCTCCGGCTCTGACCAGCATGGCTGCAGCTCCGACTGTCATCATGGCGGCGGCGGCGGTCCGCCAGCGGCCCAGCCTCAGGGCGATCACGCCGAACCCGTGCGTTCCGATCAGGTAGCCAAGACTGTCGGGAATGAACACCGAGCCCAGCTGCCACCTCTGACGGCCAGAAGAACCGGGCGTCAGCGGCTACACCGGTCAATAGCTGCCTATATAGTATCTGTACACTGCACACAAACATATCCCTCGCCCTGGGGGGTCATTTTGACCCCCTGAAGTTTTTCGGGAATAGCGGGAAAACAGCGGCGTGCAGCGCCTCTAAATTTGAAACAACTATTCGGTCATCAATTACCCACATTGTGTGAAAGTTTTGACCTCAGGTCATCTCAGGTCAGGTCACCAGGTCACGTCAAGTGGCCTTACCTAAAAAAAAAATGTTTGTGATCGTGCCAAAGCCACAGTCTTTGTCCGATATGTTTTAAACTTGCAGGATGTCATAAGACCATAAGTACCTCAACAATCGTGAATCGTGCATAAGATACCCAGCCAAGAAATGACGCCCCCATATCGATCGAGAAATCTCGACACTTCTCCAGGTTGGAGTTGGCGAAATCTTGAGATTATGTAGTTCCGGGATTGAGACTTTCTCAGAATATTCTCAGGACATCGGGATCTGACGGAGAAAACAAGCGGGGAATCCCGAGTTCCACAGCTGCTTGTGGAAAATACACAGAGCGATACCAAGTTTCCCCAATCGCTATCCACCACTCTCCAAGCAAAACCAAAAGTCAAAACCAAATAATGAAGTGTGATATCGACCAGTAAGACGCCGAAGTTGGCGATGAACGAGCGAGCGCGAAGAAAATGGATGGTGAATTTGAATCAACTCAATCGGGCAAGTAGTTTCTGAGATACAAAAAGGGTGTGCACGTGCGCACGTGCAGAAGCACCCCACCCCTGACTTGTGGGAAAGTGGCGGCTGAGAGGTCCCTAACCACGCACAAAATTTGAACACAATCGGCTCAGCCGTTCCTGATATATATAAGAGGGGTGTGCACGTGCGCACGTGCAGAGGCACCCCACCCCTGACTTGTGGGAAAGTGGCGACTGAGAGGTCCCTAGTCACACACCAAATTTGAAAACAATCGGCTCAGCCATTCCTGCGATATAGAATAGGGGTGCGCAAGTGCGCACGTGCAGAGGCACCCCATCCCTGACTTGTGGGAAAGCGGCGGCTGAGGGGTCCCTAACCAAACACCAAATTTGAACACAATCGGCTAAACCGTTCCTGATATATAGAATAGGGGTGTGCACGTGCGCACGTGCGCACGTGCAGAGGCACCCATCCAATAACTTGTGGGAAAGTGGCGGCTGAGGGGTCCCTAACCACACACCAAATTTGTACACAATCGACTTAGCCGTTGCGGAGTTATTGCGAGGAAACACCTTCCAACACCCCTTACGCGGCACGCGCCACGCGCAGTGGTAGTCACCCACGTGAGTCGGCACTGGTCTCAAACAGGGTAGGTTGGATGGGGCTGCTCAGCAAAGAAGCCAGTTTGTTAATCGGCCGTGCGGTTGCAGAGATATTAGCTTGTCAAAAGCGTCGCCACGGGCCGGGTCGGTCCGGGTCGGGTCGGGTCGGGTCGGGTCGGGCCGCTCATATTCAGATTTGTCCCATATACCACGGAAAGACGAGCGAGCGCTTCGCGCTCGCCCGTTGATTACGAGCGAGCGCTTCGCGCTCGCTCGTAATCAACGGGCCTGGAGAGAACAAGAAATCCGCATTAGCTCTAAAACCCAATACAATCAGGAAGGATAAATTGCCTCCGCAAATCGTTTGTCAGCGTGCAGCGATGCATGAGCCAGCCTACACATTACCCAGCACTGCATCATCACCACCCTAGTGGTGATATAGGGATACCAGCCTGTATACTGCCTGCCTGTTGGCGATCAGCTGATATGGTGTCATGGGCGGCCACGACGGAGACCGTTTACGGCCAGACAGTGCCGCCATAAGGTCGCCTGGACTGTCAGTTATCCAGTCACGACCGTCTATACGACTGTCGGACAGCGGCGACAGACCGTCTGTCGACCGTCTGTCGACCGTCTGTCGACCGTCTATACGACTGTCGGACAGCGGCGCCAGACCGTCTGTCGACCGTCTGTCGACCGTCTGTCGACCGTCTATACGACTGTCGGACAGCGGCGCCGGCGCTGTCGTAATGCTAAGGAAACGAAGGAGATTCTCACTCGGCAGATTCAGGCGGGCTGTCCGCCAGTGGGTGGACGGTACAGGCGGGCTGTCCGCCTGTGGGTGGACGGTACAGGCGGGCTGTCCGCCTGTGGGTGGACGGTACAGGCGGCCAGTTTCTTGTGGGTGGACGGTACAGGCGGTCAGTTACTTGTGGGTGGACGGCACAGGCGGTCAGTTTCTTGTGGGTGGACGGTACAGATGGTCAGTTACCTGCGGATGGATGGTGCGCATCAGCCAGACGGGCAGCGTCGGCTCTAGGATGGCCATGACCGAGGTGGAGGTGCCGACGGCGCCGGCCACGATACAGACTCGCCGGTCCGACAGCAGACTCCACCAGGCGGGCGAGTCATCCCGCTCCTCCTCCCCCGGCAGCTCCGTCACTGGCAGCGGCCGCAGCTGCCGATACTCCACCGCTGTACACAATCACGCCGTCAGACCAAAGTGATGTGCAACACTCCTGCAATATTGAAACGGCTTCCCGACTTCGCGCTGTCTTTCGACGATCTCCATGTCAAACCAGTATCGTGTATGAAAGTACTCGGCGTTCAGCTAGATGAGGCGTTGAGTATGCAACAACACACGGGGAGAGTGGTAGAGCGCGCTGCTACAGTACGCTGATTGACATTCATTCTCTCTCAAAGATCCGTGCTATGCTGCCAAAGAAAACCCTCATACACCTGATGGAGTCTCTGGTCTTCTCTCAGATAGCATACTGTCTCCCAGCCTGGCCCTGGGCACCGCCCACTCAAAAGCAGCGACACCGGATCTAAAAGGTTATTAATTATGCCGTGAGAATAGTTTTCAGAAAGAAAAGGTCGGACCGCGTCAGTGAGTATAGAACAAAAAATGGGTTAGATGGATGTTGAGACGCTGGTAAAATAAAGAGACAGCATGTGCATTGTGCATGTACCAGCTCCTCCATCATCCCGATGCACCAGAGGGCCCCAAAAGCCACATACAGCTCAGGTCTGACAGCAGCACTCGCCGCACACGGGCAACATCACACGGCAGACTACAAACGACCCGGTGCAGACCGAGTGGCACGAAAGCGATGTTTCCAGCGAGGGCGGTAGAAACGTGGGAGGCGCTCCCCATGGCAGTGAAAAGGTGCCCGACAAAAGCCTCGTTCCGAAAACATCTGAAATCAGTGTTATAGTTAGATGAGATAGTGAGTGTGTTTTGATATGATGGACCGCAAACTGTCTGATGCTGCTCTCACCATGGGATTTACGTTCAATCTCGTCTCTATTTATCTTGTCAATTTGTATTGACCTGTTTGTGACTATGTACTGTACTGTACCTGACGCAACAGCTTAAAAGCCAACACTGTTGGATGCAGTTTAGTTCGCGAAATAAATAAATAAATACATACTGCATCGCTGTACACAGAAACAGACAGATTGTGCACCGCTGTACACACGCTGTACACAGGGGCAGTCACCCAGTACACCGCTGTACACAGAGAGAGGCAGATACTGCACCGTTGTACACAGAGAGAGGCAGATACTGCACCGCTGTACACAGAGAGAGACAGATACTGCACCGATGTACACAGAGAGAGGCTAATACTGCACCGCTGTACACAGAGACGGTCAGATAATGCATCGCTGTACACAGAAAGATGCAGATACTGCACCGCTGTACACAGAGAGAGGTAGATACTGCACCGCTGTACACACAGAGAGAGAGAGGCAGATACTGCACCGCTGTACGCAGGGACGGCCAGGGGCAGATGCCCAGTAGTGCACAGGACGGTCAAAGGTAGATACTGCACCGCTATGGCTACTACTTAATCATGCCAGGTAAAGGTCACACCACAGTTTAAGGCAAATATTCATATGTATCTCCTATATAAAGGGCAAATTAAAACCGTTTGACAGAGATGGACTCGAAAACCCTTGGTGGTGTACCCAAAACCCATACATTCTCTGAATCACCATGATAGCAGGCAGGTTTATGCAGTAGGGTACCCAGTATTCACTCCAGGAGGGGGCAATTTTGTATCGGGGGGGGGGGGGGCATAAAGAACCCCCACAAAAAAAACTCACCAGATTTGGCCCACTATATTTTTAAAAGGGCATACTTTCATCATTTTTCTCCAAAAGAAGTAAAAAATCATTCATTTTTTCGACCAAAGGGGCACCGTACAGACCTCCAGGGGGGGGGGGGGGGGGGAATTTCCCTGTTTGCCCCCCCCCCCCTCTTCTGTACGCCTATGGGTTTATGTACCACTACCACCCAGATCGGACCTCTAAATTTTTCAAGTAAATTGTGAAAGCGAGGAATTTGTTAAGAATGCAATGATATTCGTATTTAGTGGCCCGAATTTCTGCATATGTTGAGCTTTTGTGACATTAATTCTGCAGCCATTTTAAACCGCAGAAGCAGGGGAGAAATATACATTTAGAGTCTGGGGCGGTGTTTTGACTCTCAGTGTGCAGGGACTCGTTTAACATGTTAACTGCGGGGGCAAAACCGCCGCTGTCACGGCTCCTGCCCCCCCCCCCCCCCCCCCGCTAGTCGAGGCAAAAAAAAACGGCCACGGGGGGGGGGCAAGTTTAAACAGGTGATAATTGTTGGCTCGATGAACATTTTAACTGCTATGTGCAAGTTATAGGCCAGACGACCTGCGACCACATATACATATGCATATATAGTTAAATATATATAACAGATCGTTCATATTTTTACCAAATAGTTATGATCACAAGAGTAATTGGAAGCAATATGGTAGCAATGTGTCGGCAGCAAATAATGGCGCGCCTGCTGAAGTCCGTGGGGTTTGGAGGGCCAAATCCAGTGGCGTATTTACAACAAAAAAAGTTGTTGAGCGGGGAGAGGGGGGAGGTATAGCAGGCTGTCAGCCGTCGAAAAGTTGTTGACGAGGGGGGTAGCAGGTGGTCAGCCGTCAGCCGAGGTTGTTGACCGGTGGGGTGGCGGGGGTAGAGCGGGCCGTCCGCCACTGTACGTCCGGCCGTTTTTTTTGGGGGGGGATAATGATTTGAGACATTTGAGGGTGGGCCACTGGGCATGGCCCCTTGGCCCCCTCTCCTGGATCCGCTCCTGTAGGCCATTCTTATAAATAAAAAATCCAGCCGTGGCTCGATTTTCTTTTTAAAAAAATGGTCTCAGGACTGGAAATGTGCTATGTTTGGGCAGTGTGTAAAATACCTGCATATTATTTGGCTTTGTTGCTGCATTTCCGAGGCGCTGTTTCGACGCTAAACATCTCCCGCGCCGGGTCCTGAGGCCATTCTTTAAAAAAAAATCGAGCCACGGCTCGATTTTTTTTATAAGAATGGCCTCAGGTTCTGTTTTTTTTTTCTCGGCGGTGTTGTCGGCGGGATGGCGGATATATGTAAATTATTGAGAAAGAAGGTAAATGTTTTGTACATTTCGCCTAAATAACGAATATTTGCCCCTGACTGGGATGGCCTGTGGCCGGTGGCAGCGGTCGCACTCAAGGTCAGGTGACGTCAGAGGGCGGGGCGGACCGTGTCCAGGTATGTCGGGCACGTACAACTTTCGCTTCTAAATTCTGCCGGACGACATGAATTGCTTGATCGGGTGGTGGGGTCAGGGCCTGCGCAACAAGCTATGCTTAGCGCGAGGCCTGACTTCGGAAATCCACCCATTCAAAAACATTCGGATTAAATTCATAATTTTATTTTAAAAAATACACAGAGTAGGTAAAAGTTGAATCTATGGACACGTTCTAACCTTATACTTCATGCTATCAGAATGCAGACAATATCAACGCATGGTGCTTTAGTGTGTCGGTATTGATAACCTTCTGATAGCATGAAAGCCAATTTTCTTATCCGAGCTTTGGGTTAGAGTGGGACATATGACCACATGGTTAGTACGCAGTACAACTATAAGCTCCAATTGTCATCATCATGTGTTAGTGACACCCATGGAATTGACAGACTGACAGTGGCGGCGGAAGAGGGGGTAGGGGGGGGGGCAAACTCCCCCCAACTCAGCTGAGGGGCGCTTTGTGTTTGGCAGGGGCTGCTGGCCTGAGAGGGGGCGATCTGGCTGCCTGAGAGGGGGCGCTCTGGCTGCCTGAGAGGGGGCGCTCTGGCCGCCTGAGAGGGGGCGCTCTGGCCGTCTGAGAGGGGCGCTCTGGACGCCGGAGAGGGGGCGCTCTGGCCACCTGAGAGGGGGCGCTCTGGCTGCCTGAGAGGGGACGCTCTGGCCGCCTGAGAGGGGCGCTCTGGCTGCTTGAAAGGGGCGCTCTGGCCACCGGAGAGGGGGCGCTCTGGCCGCCTGAGAGGGACGCTCTGGACGCCGGAGAGAGGGTGCTCTGGCCGCCTGAGAGGGGCGCTCTGGCCGCTTGAGTGGGGGCGCTTTGGTCGCTTGAGAGGGGGCGCTCTGGCCGCTTGAGAGGGGGCGCTCTGGCCACCTGAGAGAGAGGGGCCTCTGGTCGCCTGAGAATGGATGCTCTGGCCGCCTGAGAGAGGGATCTATGGCCGCCTGGGAGGGACACTCAGGCCGCTTGAGAGGGGGCGCTCTGGCCGCCTGAGCGGACTCTTTGGCCATCTGAGTGGCGCTCTGGCTGCCTGTGTTTCATGGCCTCATCTTACATGGATTTGAAAGGAAATATATAAATAAGGGTATCCGTTTACTAAAATGCATGATAATTTGGATGGAGCAAAATGCCAAACGTTTATCTTTAATAAACAAAAGCGTATACTTCAACAGACCATAATTTAGCAGACTTGCAAATCGTGAGGTAGAAGCATGGCGGATCTTTAGAAAAATATATTATTTAATAATCAGCAAGGAAAGAAAACATTTCCTTTCGTTAGACAAAACGGTTGTTTATATCTATGCGAAGTTAAAGTTTCATCCGATTCTATCCAATTTATGAATCACTTGTTGATGTTCCACTTCAAATTTTCTGTGACGTTTCACGCATCCCTATTTCAAAGCCAGGATGAACCATAAAATATGTTACAAGCGCTTTGTGAAAAATACAATATTTGGATCCGATGGAATAGTTTCGTTAGAGCTTTTCCTTTTTGCCAGCGTTCGGTACGTGTTGTTGGAACGTTTTTATCCGTATATTTTTTGGATCCGTTGGAACGGTTTCGTTGGATCGTGTTGTTTTTGTCAGCCTTCGTACGTCTGTTGGAACGGCTTTTCTCCGTACATTTTGACAATGAAAGGGGCAGGGCCGGTGGGGCCGCATTTGGACGCGTTCGTACGTGGATCCGTTGGAACGTTTTTTTTTTCTCCTTATTTTTGGCAATTGCAAGGGGCGGGGCCGCGTAAATAAATCGGACAACTTATTTACTCCGTAGGGTTAGGTTTATCTACGAGATGGTCTGGTCCGGGGGTGGCGACACCCCCCCACCCGGCAGGTCGCAGCGTAGCGAGCGAATGCAAGCGGTGCGTTCTGAACGTGGGTCCCTGTGGCCGTAATTGATGTACAGTTTAGGTCAGGTTCGATTATATTATAACAATTTTGTAATTGCAATTTTGTAATTACATTTTTTTTAAATTCCAATATTTTAATAACATATCGAACCGAGCGAAAATTAGCCTGCCTACGCATTGTTAGTTATCATGAAGGCATATAATGTGTCATGCACTCTATGTATCTTTTGCGAATATGTACCAAACTTCTATGAACAATCAACAAGCATTTGAAAAAGTGCATTGAAATCGGCAGTTTAACTTGGCCCCGGACGGCGAATTATTTAATGTTCACGATTTTGTTTTAAAGAATGTTTTTCCCATTCATTTTCAACAAACAGGTATTTCATATATTACAATGCACACATGAAACATTTATCTAAACCGTGTATCCATAATCAATAAATAAACGTTTCAGAAAACCGTGATGCATTCCGAGGATTTACTTGGCCATGGACGGCGACGTATTTAGTGTTGCTATTTGTTTCATTGACCAATCAGGGACGTTGTCACGCTTCTTGGAGCACTTACTTCATTGCTGGCCCTATGAATTGTTTACAAATAACATTCAAACCAGAGATAATGATGGATTATACTGTTCGTCACCATATGTTAGTACATATTTTATCCTTTCCCATAATTTAATTTTTGAAATAGAAAATGTTGTTATGTCACTTTTAAATTAAAGCACGATCAATTTGAAACTATACATGTGTCACAGACAAATGCAGATAAATAAATCAAATGGTGAATATTTCACTTTAATACATGTCATTGTTTTAATGCAGTTTGTCCCAGGGAAGCGCCATTTACTTTGTACATCTCCGTTCAGCTGAATGTTACTAAAACTATGCGTACTAGGGTATAACCACGGTAAAACTATTGAATGTGTTACTCATTATTGGGACAAAGTCAATCCGCATGTGCGCTCCCGTACCGTTTCATATTTCAAACCTGATTTAGCTTTACCAGAGCGTGCCCACCGAGCGCGAATCCGAGGAGATATCATTTTGCGCCATTTTTTTTTTTTTGGGGGGGGGCGCTTGGCCCAAGGGGGCTCCCAGAGTTTTTTTTGTGCCCCCCCCCCCCATCCAAAAATACCGTCCGCCGCCACTGCAGCACCTTGGTGGCATAGTGGGGGAGAAATATATATTTACAGCACCAATTACCACAGTATTGACTGACAGAGTGCATTAAAGTTAGATTCATGACTGTGGCCTTTTCAATGTTCAATGCTCCAATGGTTTCATTGCTCCAATTATAGAACGGCCGGTAACGTGCATTTTTTCAAGTCTGGCTTATGGGTGTGTTTTGTGGGTGTGTTTTGGCTCCCAAGACACCGCCAGGTACTTTATTTCCCGGGCAACGCCGGTTACCCAGCTAGTTTATGTATGTATATATATATATATATATATATATATATATATATATATATATATATATATATATATATATATATATATATATATATATAAGCGCAGCAGAATATTCACCACCATACACTCACCAGAACACTCACCTAGAAAGCCAGTCAGCAGGAAGGTGAGGAACCAGAAGGGGGGCGACTTGCCCAACAGGTCATAGCTGAGACCGCCGAACGGGTAGCCGATGAGCACTCCGACAGCCATGGCGCCGAGCACTTGGCCCATCACCCGGGACCGCTCGCGCTCGTTCGGGTACAGGTCAGCCACCGTGGAGAGGCCTGAGGGCAGGTCATGCGATCTATGGGTCTCCGGTCTCCCAGACTATTCAGCTGAATGATCAGAGTGCTCCGGAAAGCGTGATCATGGCGAGCCATGGTGGGTAAAATTCAATACCCAGAAAACATAAATATATTTGCAGTAACGGCATGGGTCGGTGGCCACATGTGACATTTACGACCCGAGCAATAGCCAACAACAGCAGCGTCCTTCAGAAAAGCCGGCCAGAGTTGACAGAGTCTCCAAAGCAACCATGACACATGTCGTCATAAAGCACGGTTCGTCTCGCGGAACGAATTTTGTTTGGGAGACACAAATCGGGAGACGGATAGACACAAATCGGTTTTCTGGAGAACATTTTCCGCTATTGATGGTGAAATCAGACATGTTCTAGAGAGTCACAAGTTTTCACCACATAACCACAACAGTCTTGACCAGGCAGCGTTTGACGCTCATCAACAAACGCTTTCCGCCTGACAGAAGTCATCCTAAGGAAGGTCACGGATTAAGTTAAATAAATCGGTATCCACGGACACAATGACCATGGCGCCATTCAAAACCAAACGAGAGTCATAGGCATGAAACTCATGAGTGGCGGACGTTGTTTACTTTAACTTGTGTGATTGTAATGGTCCGGAACTCGTCGGTTTCCTTTTGAGCTCGAACACTTGGTAAATGACGAGCATCTTTTCTAAACTTTTCTTTCCAACAAACACCAAAACGCCAAGCAGTAGTGACGTCATCATGGCAATACATTCAACAAGCTAATGACGGCACCATCCGGCTAGCTCACTTGGTCTTATCGTTTCCAATCCAATGCCATTTTTGTGTACGTTCCTTACATATACACCGCATATTGTAGTTGTGCAGTTATTGACGAATGCATATGCCTTGTTGTTACATTGGATATAAGGAGGCATATCGATACGATCCCAGAAAACGTAGGATATCTTTATGTTTTGTATAACCTTATTACCTTGAGAATTATCCAAGAGACTTGCAAGAGTACTGTGACAAGAGTACTGTGTTAGGGTGATATTTTATAACAACCTCCGTTGTTGTTAAATTTATCATGGAGACATCGTATCTGCAATATTCCATCGTTAGCCGTTTTCAAGAAGCATGTGTTATTCGACGCTATGTTTCGATGTCCCAGTCTGAAATCACACGCCAATGACGTCATATCGGAATGACGTCATATCGGCAAATGGGTAATAGCTTATGAGAGCTTATTTTCGCGGGATCTTTTTTGGCATACTAAGAATAGATAGGAGGCAGCTCTGCGTGTTTACAAGCTCAGCTCATACCACAAAACACGAGCCACTCGCTTATCAAATCGTTCTACGCTAGCAACTCAGCTGAAAAAAGTCATAAGTGCTTTAAGCTGTGGTGATATTTGCCAATCTCTTAAACTATGTGTTTTCCAGCACTTTTAGATGACGAAGCATCTTGAAGATAAAAATATTCTTATTGATCGAGTTTTGCATAAATAAACACAAGCAGTCAATCATTGTTCGACTTCAGGGCACACCGATCTGCTTAGGCCTTAGAAATGCGATACTTTTTCGATATATCTATAGTTAGAAGGAAGACTTCGAAGCGCATAATTCGAAGCGCACGCCACATACTCGTTATTGCATCGCATAATTCGAAGCGCACGCCACATACTCGTTATTGCAGCGCATAATTCGTAGCGCACGCCACATACTCGTTATTGCAGCGCATAATTCGAAGCGCACGCCACATACTCGTTATTGCAGCTTGGTATTGTCGCTAAGTGCAGACATTATAAACGAACGCATATTTCAATAGAACATGCCAGCTGTGATATATGTACATTTTCAGATGTATCTGAAGCATTGTGAAGTGTGCGTTGTCTGGTCGATATTGACTGACCACGATAAATCGACGGCACTGCTGGATATGGGACATTATGTCGGAGCTGGATATGGGACATTATGTCGGAGCTGGATATGGGACATTATGGCGGAGCTGGATATGGGACATTATGTCGGAGCTGGATATGGGACATTATGGCGGAGCTGGATATGGGACATTATGTCGGAGCTGGATATGGGACATTATGTCGGAGCTGGATATGGGACATTATGTCGGAGCTGGATATGGGACATTATGGCGGAGCTGGATATGGGACATTATGGCGGAGCTGGATATGGGACATTATGTCGGAGCTGGATATGGGACATTATGTCGGAGCTGGATATGGGACATTATGTCGGAGCTGGATATGGGACACTATGGCGGAGCTGGATATGGGACATTATGGCGGAGCTGGATATGGGACATTATGGCGGAGCTGGATATGGGACATTATGTCGGAGCTGGATATGGGACATTATGTCGGAGCTGGATATGGGACATTATGGCGGAGCTGGATATGGGACATTATGGCGGAGCTGGATATGGGACATTATGTCGGAGCTGGATATGGGACATTATGGCGGAGCTGGATATGGGACATTATGTCGGAGCTGGATATGGGACATTATGGCGGAGCTGGATATGGGACATTATGGCGGAGCTGGATATGGGACATTATGTCGGAGCTGGATATGGGACATTATGTCGGAGCTGGATATGGGACATTATGGCGGAGCTCTTCTAGCTGGTATACATGTTTCCGATGGTCCCCAATCGTCATTCAATTTCCCGTCTCAGAACTTATCCCAACGTTCATTCACAAATATAAAATGGGACATTTGCTGACCTAGGGATCGTGGGCAATCTGGGGAATAGCAATTAAAAGTTGTGGAAATTATGGGAAAATGCTGAGTAACGATCGTTTCAACATTCTGAACTTGGCAACTTTCAGGAAAAAATATATCATCGGCTGGAGATATTTTGTTTAAAATGTAAATTCATTTAATCTAGGCAAAGTAAGGACTAGCAGAAGTGAAACTTTTAACCTGATGATCCCATATTAACATATTTGTCACTTATAAGACGTGTGTGTGTGCAGCGTTCAAAGTCTTGAGCCACTCCGAACACATAAATGTGGAATGTTTTGAATGTATATTTTAGCAGATCACAGGGTTGCTTGCAATATCCCGTACATCTCACTGGCCGGCTTTAGCAATAGCACAATAACATCGCAAAATGTGCACCATTCGCTTGTTTCCAAAGAAAGTATTTGACAAACATCAGAAATGGACGTCAAATGCATAGCAGTATACTTATTCCTATGATAATATTTGTATTTTAAGGCGGCACTGGTTCCCATTCTATGATATACATAAGTCCGGTTTATTATTTGTCCTCAGTGTCTGCAAATGAAACACAACATTGGCTTAAAATTTCGAATGAACTAGAATGCACCTACATGGAAAAGTTAAGCTCTGAAGCAAACGTAAATGTATTTCCGAACAAAATAGACGAACCAAGCCTATCCAAACGCAGCACATCCTGGTCGTAACACGTGACAGTCTACCACGCCTGCGATGCCTTTCATGGAATCATTCGAGCTCCCCCGATACGCTGGGCTTCAACATGTTCAAAGTCATGGGGCGAGGGAATGATCTGGTCAGGTGGCGTCCCGCGCTCCAGCGTCCCGCGCGCGGGGAGCCCGGAGTCAAGTCCCGGTAGATCAATGGACTTTGCATGCTGAATGCCAGATCGCCACTGGATGGTGCGTGCGAGAACACGTCGGTCACGTTCACACTCAGTCCCGGTAGATCAATGGACTTTGCATGCTGAATGCCAGATCGCCACTGGATGGTGCGTGCGAGAACACGTCGATCACGTTCACACTCAGTCCCGGTAGATCAATGGACTTTGCATGCTGAATGCCAGATCGTCACTGCATGGTGCGTGCGAAAACACGTCGGTCACGTTCACACTCAGTCCCGGTAGATCAATGGACTTTGCATGCTGAATGCCAGATCGCCACTGGATGGTGCGTGCGAGAACACGTCGGTCACGTTCACACTCAGCTCGTGGAGTGCACCACGATGTAGTCAGCGAGTAAAGTTAGGGAAATTATTTGGCAGTGTATGAAACGTAGAAATTATCAAGAAGGGAGTGGAGAGGAGTGGAAATGACGGAACTGGGTGGCACACAGAAATCTCAGTTTATTCTTTCCTCTGCTGGTCTCAGATGAGATGAACTCATTACGCTCTGGTGAAACATTTAGCGCACCTATGCTGAATGACATCATCGCACTTCAGTACGAGTTTGTTTGCTTTCATACAACGCTGGCAAAAATACATGCCTGTTATAAGTTAGGTTCGAATTATTTGGCGAAGGACTTTTGGTGTTTTGATATGGATAGTTTGGTCGGCAAAACTTGCCTCATTAACCCGCGCGGCGCTGGGGTCTCCATCCGAACGTCCGGTGCTGGGGGGGGGGGGGGAATTTACCCCCCCCCCCCTCGTATCTTCCGAACACAGGAGAACCTAACCTACTCCTAACCTAACCTAATATATATATGTTTAAATCCGAGATAACCATTTTAAAGACAATGTTATTTCCTTTCTTATGACGTCTTTTATTTGCAATTTGCATCAACATGCTATTTTCTACGATTTTTCAAACATTTAACGTTTTTTCACCAAAATGACATGACATGACGTCACTAAAACGTCATTATCTCCCAAAAATGTTACGAATTTAAACAAAATAACAGAAGATGTAGAATTGATGCACCATAAGGTACCGTAGGTTTCATTTCTATATCTGTCATAGTTTTCAAGTTATTGAGAAAATCCGGGAGGGGGTAAAATTTACCCCCCCCCCCCCCCCCTCCCCACCCAGCGCCGCGCGGGTTAACCAATGATGCTATTCGTGTAAGCTGGATCGTTTCCAATACAAATGTAGCGTGCTCAAAGGATTACCCTTCGTCTGAAGCGACAAAGCCACTAACTACATGTCGACTAAACGCTCCAAGTTGAGACTGGATAATGGATATGCCTTCTGAACAATGAGCATGAGCAGGCTAGCTAAAACTATGTTCTTTTCTGTTCATAAACTATATTATTGATCAAACAATACACAGGTGGCTTACCTACATACATTTCGCTTCATATACGATACGCACAAAAGCGTTGTTGTTAACGGTAAAGTGAAGTCCAAAGGCCTTTACTTTGCCTTCCGAGTATGTCGTAGATAAGCACCCGACGTTTAGTTACAGGTTAATTTGTCCGATAAAGGTTTTCGTTGCGGTTTGGTTCAGCTCATAGATATCAGGTCCAGTCAATTAAGCATCAGTTTACCAGTGATCAGCCACTCTTGGATAATAATGATCTGAAACCGAGTGCTACCGAACAGCTTCATTATCAATTGATCAAATCATGCATTATCTACGGCGGATCGAACCCAGTGTGCCTGTATCTGGGTATCAGCGATTACTCGCTGTTGATCGGATACAGGCGGATTAACCATTCAGTACTCACCCGAGACAGCGATGCAAGATGATCCCACGCCGTGAATAGCGCGTGCCAACAGCAGAGTCGAGGCACCAGACGCCACTGCAAACACTGAAAACACAGCAGAGATTGCGTGATGTTGGGATCTTTCGGGTTCTCGTGATATTCAAGGTTTGAAACATGTGCTGATGGCAAAGATGCAGAAATACTATCCACAAGAATGGCTTGTAAAATGTTTGTTTTTTAGAGCTAAATACTCCCGGACTTGAACCTCTGAATTAACCTTTTTGACATTTCACCGTCACCCTCGCCAATGCAAGGGGTGGATGCCACCCCCTCGGTTTTTCGGGAATAACTCACGTAAATAACAACCGATTGCGATGAAACTTTCCGTACCCTACTTGTGAACAATTTGACACATATTTTGATTTTTTTAAGTTGTAGGTCACATGACCCGTGACCTTTGACCTGTTTCTCACGGTCATGTCAGGCGCAACTGGCGATCGTAGTATTGATCTTTGTAACTTGTGCAGTTTCATAGTGTTTATTGTTCAGGAGCATATGCACAGGTGTTTCCAGGTGACAGTTGTGGTTTCCCTTGAAATTGTGACCTCCGATGACCTGATATTACTTTTTTGGCTTCTGGCAGTTTATAGGACAATTTGTAACGCTGATTGCAAATATGGGATCCATTTTACATAATTATATGTTCCACTGGGGTCATGCGCCTCCACAGGCCAACCGATTTGACTGACTCAAATGACTTGGCATGACCTGACATGACCTTTTTTGGAATTTGGCAGTTTCTAGGACATTGTGTGACGCTTATTTCAAATTTGGCACCCATTTAGCATAATTATATGCTCATTCGCGATTCTAGCTAGATTGAATTCAATTTATACGCATTTACAATTTGGTTGAATTTGGGGTCATTGACATGATCTCAGAGCTCACCTAATAATCTAGAACCTTAAATTCGGGTATCCATGGCTTCCTCTTGTGACAAGCAACACGCTCATTTTTAAAATCGAAGCTCTAGCACAATTAGGGGCGAAACGCTAGGGGGGGTTGACCTGTACCCCCCCCCCCCCCCCCCCCCCCCCCGCACGGTCACGCACTGATCGGACGCTGCACGGGCAAGGGTTAACCTAAAAAGACTAGGCACATCTTAGCTGCATCTTACTCGGGCGGTTCATTGTCAGTTGACTCATTATTAATCAAATTACTGGTTCGGGAGAAAACAACCACTCCACCACGTTACTGAAACCCTCTACCATTCTTGAAGAGTTGACGTAGTCAGGCGACAGAAGTCCAGTTCAGTGGGTTCAGTATGATCGATGGCAGTAATTCCCAAATAAGGTAATTATCCCACTTGGGGTAATTGGGAGCCCTCGGGCGGGCTAATGGCGATTGAGCAGCAGTGATAAATTGTATCTGATTCGTGTGACCATGGCACGCAATGGACATACACATATCTCTGTTTTCACTGTCATCACATGATAGTAAAGGGCATCAAAACCAATCAATGCTAAACGATGCGCAGCTTTGTGTTACGGTATACGTATTGCCGGTATTGCCTAAACAACGCGGTATACGTATTGCCTGACGCTGGAAACCACTGCTGTAGACTAACAGCAGCAGGATACATTTATTCGCATTAATTAGGCTGACATGGGAGGCATAGGGTTCAGAGTACAACGCTAAACGGAGTTTGTTGAGTATGGCCTAAACCTACCAATCAGTGATGTGATACCAGTTTAACCGTAAATGTTGTCCCGGCCTTTTAGCCAAATAGGAACGCCGATGGATGTTGTGCCGCACAACGCTGCAACACGGCCAGATTGCTAGATTGACCCTTTCTCCGGTCAACTGCCACTTGACCTCACCAGTACCTACATATCAAGCCACCACAGATCGCTTCTACCGGGCTCGAACCCGGCGCCAACGAGTTATGAGCCCGTGTTTATCCCCTCGGCCGCGGTGAGAGCAGATATGTCTACTTCTATTTTTGTCCTTAGATGGCACTAGTAGTAAACGCCTGAAGTTATGCTGTACCGCATAGCTTGAAGCCGAGAACTGCGATCTGCTTGATGGGGGAAGGGGTAACGCTAACGAGTCATTTGGATAATCAAAATGAGGTAACCATATACTCTTGATTCTGAGACCCACCGATCTATGGTGACGGCGTTATAACTGATCACTGTGAAAAAAACCTACTCCAAGATCTGTAAATCCGCTCTGAGATGAACTTCGACAGCTTAACAAAGACTGCTTGGCTGGGAATTATTGTCTACAGCAGACCAAACTACACACGAAAAATACTGCTGCCAGAAGAACGCACCACCAATGACAGAGAAGTTCAGGGTTGAAAGTAAACACAAGTTGCATCAGCATGTTACTGGTACCGATTACTGCAGTATTATTATTGTAGCGTGTGATCACCACTTCAAACGGCCATTTTTGCTTTTTCTCTCCTCCAATCAGATATCCTGCCTGAGTGCCTACCTATAGTCAATCAGAACAAGTGAAGGAACCGAGTAATTAAAGCTAGTTGCATTTCGAATCGTAATGCTTATTTAAACTTAACACTTAACCATATTAGTGGCAGGCTCCTGGCTACCCCTATTAGTGGCAGCGGGGCGGATTCGCCCCCCCCCCCCCGGATATCTCGAGATCCACCCGTCCGATTTGCAAAAATGAAACGGCGTTCGGTTCCCTCAACACGATCTACATTTTTTTTTAATACGAAATGTTTGATAGGGGGCCACAGGAGGGCACAAACTAACAAAATTAGAGGATATTTGATCCGCCACAACGCCATATTTATCAACCCATTTGAACGCAACTAATGGGCATCGATAGATATTGAATTGGGGATTGATATATGACGGTGACTTTTGCAAATTTGAAAAAATCACAGGCGTTTGCAGGTCACTAAATATGGGGTGAAATAAATGCGTAATAAAACCGTTTTGTCTTTGTTTTTTTGGATAAATGAAATGATGGGTTATTGTGACATCAGACACAACAGTTATAAAGCATATTTGTATCCATAGGCGGTTCCAGGTTAGCGAAAAGGGGAGGCAAAATATAAAAAACTTCCTGGAAACCTCCCCTTGTCAAGTCCTTGAAACCGCCCCTGCTGTGCAATATTTATTATAGTTCACTAACATCAACTAATTTGCACTTGTTTCAATCACCGTAAACCTATGTAACTCATTTATACTTCAGGCAGTTAGGAAGAAGCCGTGAAGATTGCATCTCCGTGTTATCGCCAAATGTCGCCGAAACAAAACCTCCGAAAACCGGGCCCTGGAACCGCTTATGTCACGGTTAGGAACTCAAAATTTTGAATTCATGTGCTGAAATACATTATAGGAAAAGTCCCAAAATTTTATGGGTCTGCTCCCAGCCATTCCGGAGATATCTGCGAAAAACTGAGGGTGGGCAGAATCCCCCCCTGCCACTAATAGGGTTAACTTGTATTATTTTCAAGAAGCGTAGGATTACTTAACTTTGCATTGGAGTTACCAGTAGCAAGGACCAGTAGGATGTTTTCATTACACACAAGTAAGGCATGTGCACAATGCGCATAGCTTTCGTCATCGACCAAATAAAGCGTCTTAACCCGATATACGAATAGAAAGTAATCAACAGAGATATTGTCAAGTACTTACTTCCTAAATTGAACGAGAGAGATAATTTTAGCTAAATGTGCTGTAATTGAACTCCAGTAATTCGGAAAGATGTTTTAGATTATGTAAACATCTGAACAAGACGACTAAGAAGTGATATTCGTTTCAAACACTTCTTTCGTTTGCTTTCATGTCATTTCTTCTGACCGAGGCCGACATTGTTGACCATCTCCTTTGCAGCAGCTACGACGGTCTGATTACATCGATGGCTCCCGTCATAACACACCAGGGAGGCGCCGTAGTTGGCGATCAACGAGCGAGCGCAAAATAAATGCATAGTGAATTTCAACGCGATCTCGAAAGTAGTTTCAGATATATAAAAAAGGTGCGCACGTGCGCACCTGCATAGGCACCCCACCCCTGACTTGTGGAAAGGCGGCGACAGAGGGGTCCCTAATCACACACCAAATTAGAACACAATCGGTTCAGCCGTTCCTGAGATATAGAATAGGGGTGTGCATGTGGGCACGTGCAGAGGCACCCCTCCCCTGACTTGTGGGAAAACTGGAGGCTCTGGGGTCCCTAACCACACATCAAATTTGCACATAATCTGCCAAGCCATTGCGAAGTTTTTGCGAGAAAACACTTGTCAACACCCCTCACGCGGCACGCGCCACGCGCAGTGATAGTCACCCACATGAGCCGGTACTGGTCTCAATCAGGGTAGGTTAGATGCGGCTACTCAGCAAAGAAGCCCGCTTGTCAATCGGACGTGCGGTTGCAGAGATATTATCTTCTAAAAAGCGTCGCCACGGGCCGGGTCGGGCCGGGTCGGACCGGGCTGCTTATATTCAGATTGTTTTCATATACCACGGAAGGACGAGCGAGCGCTTCGCGCTGGCTCGCAATCATAACATTCTCCTCAAATTTCGCCCGCCCCGCTCCTCATATGGTTCTGTTGAAGGTCGAGGAGACGGCCGTGGCGGGCGGCCGTCCGGGCTGTGTGTGCGTGTGTGCGTGTGTGCGTGTGTGTGCGTGTGTGCGTGTGTGCGTACGTGCGTACGTGCGTACGTGCGTACGTGCGTACGTGCGTACGTGCGTGCGTGTGTGCGTGTGTGCGTGTGTGCATGTGTGCGTGTGTGCGTGTGTGCGTGTGTGCGTGTGTGCGTGTGTGCGTGTGTGCGTGTTTGCGTGTGTGCGTGTGTGCGTGTGTGAGTGTGTGTGTGTGTGTGTGTGTGTGTGTGTGTGTGTGTGTGTGTGTGTGTGTGTGTGTGTGTGTGTGTGTTAGTGTGTTAGTGTGTTAGTGTGTTAGTGTGTTAGTATGTTAGTGTGTTAGTGTGTTAGTGTGTTAGTGTGTTAGTGTGTTAGTGTGTTAGTGTATTAGTATGTTAGTATGTTAGTGTGTTAGTGTGTTAGTGTGTTGGTGTGTTAGTGTGTTAGTGTGTTAGTGTGTTAGTGTGTTAGTGTGTTAGTGCGTTAGTGTGTTAGTGTGTTAGTGTGTTAGTGTGTTAGTGTGTTAGTGTGTTAGTGTATTAGTATGTTAGTATGTTAGTGTGTTAGTGTGTTAGTGTGTTGGTGTGTTAGTGTGTTAGTGTGTTAGTGTGTTAGTGTGTTAGTGTGTTAGTGTGTTACTGGCGTCTGCGTCTGCGTCTGCGTCTGCGTCTGCGTCTGCGTCTGCGTCTGCGTCTGCGTCTACGTCTGCGTCTGCGTCTGCGTCTGCGTCTGCGTCTGCGTCTGCGTCTGCGTCTGTGGCTGTGGCTGTGGCTGTGTCTGTGTCTGTGTCTGTGGCTGTGGCTGTGGCTGTGGCTGTGGCTGTGGCTGTGGCTGTGGCTGTGGCTGTGGCTATGGCTGTGGATGTGGCTGTGGCTGTGGCCAGGGGTGTGGTTTCCTATCTCTTTGTGGGTGCCAGGCAGACTTGTCAACGATTCAATGTGAATCGACTACTTTTGATTGAATCATTCTTATTTCAAATGAATGACTCATGAATCGATTCACCTCATGCGCAAACCTGTTGTGAGTCACTGATTGAATCATTCATACAGAGAAAATAGGCTGATTGAATCATTCATTGCTCAAAGAATCATTATTTTTTGGTCGAACAGCATAAACTGTCCACAAAATATGCCAGCGGCCCAGCATTCATCTGTGCCCTGTGGACAAACCAGGCACTTAATGGCCAATTATATGAGCTCTGTGTCCTGAGCTGTAGCCTGTAATTCATCTATGCGTAAAGAAAGCGAGGCTTTGTGTCCAACTCCAGTGGGTACAAAGCCACTGTTCAATCAGCCCGAACTAGGTGAATACCTTGGAACTGGTAGGGTTAGGGGTAGGTACCTAAATACTTAGAAAAGGTAACTAACTCATACTTTGGTTCATAAACCACGCAGTACACGCACACCTTTTTTCACACGAAAAATGATCAATAGGTACCCACCTTTTCCTAATTTCTAGGCTATACCATATAAAAAAATAAATCATAAACAAACATTTGCATGACCTCCGCATGTCCCAAATATCACTGAGCATCGACGCCGCTTTATTCCACATCATGCTTTATAAAAATAATACCTAATGCAAAATCAAAATAAATGTTCTATTCGCTTAAAAAAGTGAAATGTAAAGTCACTAATGCTTTTGGAACTTGGAATTCGCAATTATAATAAATATTATAAATATCATTTTATAATCAAAATAAACAACACGCGTGTCCAATTGGCTCACATTCACATTCACATTCGGAAATACATTCGCGGACTATTTGGATTGGCTTCAATATTGGTACACAGATAGATCACGACCTAGTGATCATTCTGGTAAAATCTTAGAGTCGCACATTCAAAATCAAAGGAGTTTAGAGCAGGTCAGATAGGTTTAAGGTCAAACAGCAGACTATTCTTATGTGCCTGAAAATTGGCACACAGGTAGAGCATGACCTTCCTATCACGCTCATACAATCTTAGAGTTGCACAGTCAAAATCAAAGGAGTTAGACAAAGGAGTCGCCACTTCCCATTAATGTTGAGTGATTGAATCAAGATTGAATCATTCATTATGGTAATGTTGAGCGATTGAATCATGATTGAATCATTCATTATGGTAATGTTGAGTGATTGAATCATGATTGAATCATTCATTATGGTAATGTTGAGTGATTGAATCATGATTGAATCATTCATTATGGTCCGTGAATCACTGTGAATCGATTCATGACAAATATGAATCATTGACAAGTCTGGTGCCAGGGCACCCACACAGTTGAAATGGGCACCCACAATAGTCCTTCGGCACCCACAATCAAGAACTTGTTTCAAAATGTATAGCATAAATAACAAATGTATTTTTTAAGGTCAGGATTTCGCTGAACGTCAGCTGTCACTATTCCAACGATTTAACAGTAGGTATTTTATCAAGTATCAGATTGAAAACTTCCCAGCCGCTAGGATTGCACTTTTGC
>JAXIVJ010001909.1:0-60000 GCA_036785665.1 Chirona hameri | reverse complement strand
CATACAATAATTACATAAAAGGCGATTAAAAGCGCCAGTAAAAGTAGGAACAAACGTTTAAATAAAGCGCTTTATAAATCGTGTTTATATAGCCTTTGCTCATGGTAAAGTAGATAAATTCGAAAATTACAAAGAGAGATATATTTACTAATATTTCACCATTGCGACTTCATCAGAGTTAACACAATTCAAACACAGATGGCGCCCCTCCGGATAGTGATGGTACCCCTCCGGCCAGTGACAGCGCCCCTCCGGCTAGTGACGGCGCCCCTCCGGCCAGTGACGGCGTCCCTCCGGCCAGTCACGGCGCCCCTCCGGCCAGTGACGGCGCCCCTCCGGCCAGTGACCACACCCCTCCGGCGAGTGACGGCGCCCCTCCGGCTAGTGACGGCGCCCCTCCGGCTAGTGACGGCGCCCCTCCGGCTAGTGACGGCGCCCCTCCGGCCAGTGAGGCGCCCCTCCGACCAGTGACGGCGACCCTCCGGCCAGTGACCACGCCCCTCCAGCGAGTGACGGCGCCCCTCCGGCCAGTGACGGCGACCCTCCGGCTAGTGACGGCGCCCCTCCGGTCAGTGACGGCGCCCCTCCAGCTAGTGACGGCGCCCCTCCGGCCAGTGACAGCTCCCCTCCGGCTAGTGACGGCCCCCTACGGCTAGTGATGGCACCCCACAAAATGTTAAAAGTACGACGAGCACGTGAGGAAGGAGAGGCCCCCCCCCCCCCCCCTCCCCCCCCCCCCTGCAAAATGTTCACCAATATTGGTGGCGCCCCTGTCGATTGGGTGGCGCCCCTCAAGGCAATGACCTGGTCCTTTGTGAATTTATGCGCACGCCACTGGCCCAAGCTCATGGGCGCCCCTCTCCCAGAATGTGGCGCCCCTTTATTACAGTTGCGATGGCGGCAAGATGCTTCCGAGGGCGGCAAAATGTCTTCCGAGGGCGACATAGTGCCTTCTAAGGGCGGCATAATACGCTCTAAGGGTGGCAGAATGCCTTCCGAGGGCGGTAAGACGTCGTCTGATGGCGGCTAAACGCCTTCCGAGGGCGGCATAATGCCATTCAAGGGCGGTATAATGCGTTCTGAGGGCGGTATAATGCGTTGTGAGGGCGGCAAAATGCTTTACGAGGGCGGCAATATGTCTTCCGGGGAGGGCGGCATGATGCCTTCCAAGGACGGCATGATACCTTTCGAGGGCGGCAAGATGTTTTGCGAGGGCGGGTGGAGTTTCTTATTCAAATGGTGGGGCCCCAGCAACTTCCCACTTTGCCCCACCAACTTTGGTCAGATTTGAACGGTCCCTGGCGTTAAAATGCTAATTTTCACTTCAAACATGCAAAGCAACCAGACAATGTGATAGTTCGTCCCACTAACTTTTATCTGAAAAGATCCACCCATACTTCCGAGGGCGACGAGATACCTTCCGAGGGCGGCATAATGCGTTGTGAGTCGTGACTGAGCAGTCGGCGCCCCTGCATGCCTCGCAGGGGGGGGGGGGGGCTGCGAGTGCAGGTGTCGCCTTTCGAGTCGTGAGTGCCGGCGGCAACCCTTTGGATCGGAAATGAGGCCCCTTTTGGACTGGCGATGACGACCCCAACAGCCGTATCCTCCCCTTCCCGAAAAGTGTTTTCTGGTTGTGCGCCTGGGCCGATCCCTTTGATTATAATTCACCACTGTACCCGTCATGATGCACCGAAGCGATGGGTACCATTTGAATGTCTGTGCGATTTACCGTTTGCAAGTTGTTGGCTGATATTTCCTTTCCTTCCTTGATAAACTTTCCCTTATTTTTTGTCTTCGTTGTGAAATCTGTTTACGGCAGCGCAGTTGCTATAGCAGAAGACCGACATAAACCGCGATGTTTTGTTTTACGTCGCGTGATTTCGAGTTCAGACCTCACAGGCAGTCATGAATAGGTATGTCCAATGTTAATGTGCAACAGGGGTGGATCTAGGGGGGCAAAAGGGCCATGCCTCCCCCAAAGGTCCTGAAACTATGATTTGCCGCCCCCCCCCCCCCCCCAAACAAAACGGTCGGACGTACAGTTGTAAAAATTGCCTTGGGAGCAGTCCGAATCCTGCTATCCATAATGAAGAACTTGACAATTTCGCGCCGCTTCGCGGCATGACACAAAATACGCTATTGCTTATACAAATTTGGAAAATGGGAAAATGAATTAATTAAGTGTCTGGCAGAGTCTCTCCTTGGCGGTACCTATTTGCTAGCCCCAGGGCCCAATCCCTTCATAAACTATTAACTTTCAAGTGGGATACGTTTTTAGCTAGTCTGCCCAGTTCCGAAAAAAGGCGACGCGACCGCAAAGACGCGGACATCGGCACCCGGAAGCTGCTCCAGCGGTGCCCAACTTGCTGGACCGAAGACCAGGTGAGGACCATCCTCCCCAAGCCATCTCGCCCCAGGCTCCTCCAGATCCGCAGGGACCATTTATGTGCGGAAAAGTCGTTCTGCCTCTTGCTGCTTTCAAACCATTTGCACTGTTACCAGTTGTTTGTTACAGTTCGGTACATACATAGTTGTTTGTTACAGTTCGGTGCATACATTCGGTGTATGTATACAGTTATTATTATCATATGTACTATTGAGCGCTGACTGACACCGGTCATCGTGATTTACTATCCGAAGAATATATATATATATGAAAAACTACTTTAATTTCAATATTTTTCATCATACCGAGATGTGCAACCAGGAATAGGGGTTACCTGAGGCCTGGCTCCACTCACGGTCTGGTTCTAATATTAAAATTTCGTTTTCCCACGACCTAAAACTAAAATTTTCACGTCGCTTCGCGTCGTCACATCAGTGGCCATCGTCATAACGAGCCATCGCCATCGTCTTCGGTTCGTTGTAACGGTGAATTGAGTGAATAGCATGTTAAGCTTATTATTCTCTACAAGGCCTATGTTTCTGGGTTTTATCAGGCAAACCCGTAAAAATAAAAAAAAATAAAAAACACACATAAAAATCCACATTAAAAATGGTGTAAAGGCTTAAAACTACACCAATACAAAAATGGGGTATATTTTTTTCCGTCATTTCAGCCGACCCCTCCACTCAAAAATTATCGGCGACGCCCCTGGCTACAGCTGACAATTGACATAGTTTATCTCATTGTAAGGCAATTTCGGAACAATACAAACTGTAAGCTGACATCTTTCCTTTTTCGATATCCCAAAGGGTCGAAAAGCGAAAAACACAAAACATATCCAAATAAAGACATCATTAGAAATAGTGTGGTTGCAAATAAAGTGGCCCAAATCCGGTAAGAAATTCGAAATTGGGGTAGGTACGGTCCCCCCCCCCCCCCCCCTCCTGCCAAGCAAAAAAACAACAACAACAACAAAAAACGGCCGGCTGGATCCGCCCTTGATGTGCAATGTGCAGTCCTTGCATATAAGCGCGCGGCTGTGCGGGTGTATGTTTGTAGTTGTCAAAGCGGTATTTTTTCGATTGAAAACCAATACAAAATTGATTTGCCCGCTGCGTAACGTCGACATTTATACTCGATATTTCGTCTTGATTCGTCGATATATTCATGGTTCACCACCTCACCTCTTTTTATTTGAAAGAGGAATCGGAAAATTAAGCAAGTGAAATCAGGGGCGGATCCAGGGGGCAAGGAGCCACGGCCGCCCGAAAGGTCCTGAAGCCATGATTTGTCCCCCCCCCCCCAAAAAAAAACAAGGTCGTCGGACGTGCAGTTTTTTGGGGGGAGGGGAATACGCAGCTGGATTTGTCCCCCCCCCCCCCCCTCCCCCTCCTCCCCCCTTCACCCCTGAATGAAATCCAGCAAATTCATGGGGTTTGCGACCCTCTGGGTATGGCGCCCCCCCCTGGCAGTGGACCCCCCCCCCCCCCCCCCACACACACACACACACACACACACACACACTTTTTAGAAGGTAGCGACGCCTCTGCCCATCAGACATATACAACCGGACTGGGGCCACATAGGGGTCCCGAATTTCGAAAGGGGGCACAAGCCCGTGTCCCCCCCCCCTTGCGTGCGCCTCTGGGCCCTTCGGATGAAAATATAAAATGTAAAATGTTGACTTTCATTTGTAAAAAATAAATCCGGATTTGTATTTTTTAAAATGCAACCAAACAGCAGGGGCCCTAGCCCCACGGGGCCGCCTCAGAGGGGCCCCGCATTTCGTAAAGGGGAGGGGCACGTGGGCCAGTGTGTGTCCCTTGTGTGCGCCTCTGGTATGAGGCACATTTCGTGTCATATTTTATATATTGATATTTTTTCTCCATAGAGCTTCGACCCGTTACACATTTTCGCGATAACTTCGCTTTCTATATTTTCGCGGTGGGGCCCTTCGAATGAAAATAACAAATGCAAACTTTCACTTTTCATTTGTAAGATATACATCTGGATTTATATTTTTTTATTAAACAAAATACAACTGGACAGGGGCCCACCTCATAGGGGCCCACCTCATAGGGACAGGGGCCCAGCTTCATAGGGGCCCCGCATTTCGCAAGGGGGCACGAGCCCCGTGTGCCCCCTTGTGTGCACCTCTGGGCCATTCGTATGAAATTATAAAAGGTAAAACTTTTACTTTCATTTGCAAAATAAATGCGGATTGTTATTAAATTTAAAAAAATACAACCAAACAATGGCCTCAGCCCCCGCGGGGCCGCCTCAGAGGGCCCCGCATTTCGTAAGGAGGGAGGACACGGGCCCGTGTGCCCTCCCCCTTGTGTGCGCCTCTGTCTGCAGATACCGAACGCTCTGCGGAGCGATAATTTTCCAACTGAAAATTCTCCTCGACAGAGTAGATGCCGAACGCGCGAAGGGGAAATGATCGGCGATAATTATCCAGCGGAGAATATCCAAAGGAAAAAATTGCCAGATACCGAACGCACGCTTGAATGAATTCACGGATGCACATTGGCGCATTACGTCACGGGCCGCGGACAGTCGTAATGTGCTAAGATGTAAATATCAAATAAAACTCACTTCATTTGAGGAAAAAATACATTCGAATTTTCTTCTTATAAAAAATACAACCGGACAGGGGCCCACCATTAGAGGGGCCCCGCATTTCATAAGGGGAGGCACGTGGGCCAGTGTGTCCCCCTTGTGTGCGCGTCTGGTATGAGGCACACTTCGTGTCTTATTTTATATATTGATATTTGTTCTCCTTAGAGCTTCGACCCGTTACACATTTTCACGATAACGTCGCTTTCTATATTTTTGCGGTGGGCCCTTCGTATGAAAATACAAAATGAAGACTTTCACTTTGCATGTCTCCATGGCCATTTAATTTTTCATGTGTGGCCATACATCCGTTTTTTTATAAAACACAACTACAACCGGACAGTGGCCCCACCCCGGGGGTGCTGTCCGTAAGGGGGCCCCACCACGGGGCCCCTTACGAAATGCGGGGACTCATAGGGGCTCCGCATTTCGTAAGGGGGCACGGGCCCATGTGTCCCCCTTGTGTGCGCCTCTGAGCCCTTCGGATGAAATTATAAAATGTACAACTTTTACTTTCATTTGTTAAAAATCCTGACTTCTATTTTTTTTAATACAGCCAAAAAGGGGCCCCACTTGGCAGCCTCAGAGTAACCCCATGGGGCAGCCTCAGAGGGGCCCAACGGAGCCGCCTCAGAGGGGCCCGCATTTCGTAAGGGGGGGGGACACGGGCCCGTGTGCCCCCCCCCCCCTATGTGAGCCTTTGTAAGAGGTACACTTCGTCTTATTTTATATATTGATCCTTTTTCTCCTTAGAGCTTCGACCCGTTACACATTTTCGCGATAACTTCGCTTTCTTTATTTTCGCGGTGGGCCCCTTCGGATGAGAAAAAAAAAATCACTTTTGATTTGTAAAATATACAACCGGACAGGGGCCTCACACTCATAGGGTGGGTCGGTGGCATCATAGCATTTCGCAAGGGGGCACGCCGCACGGGCCCGCGTGCCAAACAGGACTCCAAAATGGCTATATCGGATTTTCGACATTTTCAGTTTTTGACACCCAATTTGTTTACAAAAATATATTTTGTTTTCAGAAAATTTCCACAAAATGTGCCAAACAAAAATTACAACCAAACAGAGGCCCACGGGACCGCCTCAGAGGGGCCCCGCATTTCGTAAGGGGAGGGCACGGGCCCGTGTGCCCCCCCTTGTGTGCACGCCTTGTATCCACCGTGGCTTCGGCCCAAACAACATCAAAATATTGGTGGCAAAACAACAATGGTTGTACATTTGATTGTTAAACTGATAAACATTCATATATTTAATACAAAATATGGAAGAAGGGCTTTCACTGTGCATTAATTGCGATTTCACCACAGATGGAACTTACTGTTTGAAACACTGCTAAAAACCATACTCACCTTTGATCGATTGAGCAGAATATCGTATTGTCGACACCCGCTTATGACATCCTGCTGGAGCAGCACAGACCACCATGCTCTCCAGAAAAAAAAATAAGGAAAATACAAAAACTTTCATATAAAATAAGGCAAGACCAACGACTTGCTAAGTGCGGTGGCATATGGTCTAATTTTATTCCCTGCTCAGTGCCCTCCTTCAGCTCCTCTCGTTCCTTCTGCGCCGCCTGCACCATCGCTCATTCCCATCACCATCTTGTATGGCCTTGATCGTATGATAAATATAAATAATGACGGTAAACTAAAATACTGCCGTTCACCCGAGCCGCAGCTCTCGCCACCGAAGACGACGGCCGGCCGCGGCGAGACGACATGATCGATCGCCCGCTGGGGCCGGACTTATGACGGTTCACCACACATGGTTGACTTCGGGGCGATTTTGTGCAACCTCAATTATTTATATCATCAAAAAATGGCAGCATTTAACTCAGAAAGCTTCAGCGAACCACATCAGACTCGACCCTTTAGCATTTTCCATCGTAACTATTTTTAGAGTCACCCTCAAACAGTGATTTAATGCATTGTCGCCAATGGCGGTGATCGCCGCTTGGGTCACATTGTACATCAGCGACATCTACATCTTTGTCAACTGACATAGCTCATTAGCCGCACCCGTGGTGCTACGGCTCTTCCAAGTTGGGAAACCAAATATGTTTTACCCTGAAAGTTTTTTCCCCCATTTTTCGTCTTTTACGCTAAACTATTCATACTCAGAGTAAATATATTTAACTTTTGAGGATGACAAATAGAAGTCCACTTAATTTCCAACATTTTGACGTCAAGTTTTTCCAAATTGGTTTAAAACTGACGCGTGTAGATTTTGTTCACACCCGTGTCCGCAAAACCGGTCCAGAGTACGAAACCCTGTCATATACTAAAATACCTCGATGTTTACCTTTAATCTGACCGTGACCTGACATGTGACCTCAATTTGAAAATGTGGAGTATGCTTTAGATGCGTCTCATTGAGAGCTTTCGAAATGCCGCCTTGCGCGTCTCGCTACGATTATTGATTCGGAAGATAACCAGGGGAGCGATATTCACCCCCCCCCCCTCCCCCAGTCAATAGCGTAATCTAAAACACGAGCTCAGCGTTGGTTTGAGACCCCAGTCAATGGCGGGTTAAAGCAAGACCAGTATTATCATTCAGATAAATTAGGGATATGAAAGAGAAACCTGACAAGCTATTCGAGCTTAATTAACCTCATGTAGAATATCAATGCCTTGCAAATTATTGGGACATTGAGCGAGTTCCGGATCCACGCAACCATATGCATGTAACAGAAAGCCAGTTAACTTAATATGTGCCAATATTCAAACATTTGAATAAACCCACAGGCGTAGGAACGGGGGGCCGTGGGGGACATGCCCCCTCCATTTTTCAGGCTGGGGGTAGCAATGTTAACTGGCTCCCCCACCTTTGAACGATTTCACCTCCTTCGATTACTGATATTGGTTCGATATGAATGCTTTAAGGTTGATAAAATAATGATGAATTCACAACACCCCAATACCATAACCCATAAGCGTAAGAACCGGGGGCCGGGGAGGCCAAGGCCCCACTTTTAGGCTGGGGATCCAACAATATTAAACCGCGCCCCTCTCCCCCTCCCGGATTTTCTCAATAACTTGCAAACTATGATAGATATCGACGTGAAACTTTCAGTGACTTATGCTACATCAATTATACGTTTTTTTTCCTCAAATTTCAGTGAAATTTATGCAGTGTTTTGGGAGATAATGACGTTTTAATGACGTCATGTCATGCCATTTTTGGTGGAAAAACGACAAATGTTTGAAAAATCATAGAAAATCGAGTTTTGATAACAGCGTCAAAAGAAAGGAAATGACATTATCTTCCAAATGGCGGTCTCGGATTTGCAAATTGTTTTTTCACCCCAATTTTTTTTTTGTTGAAGAATTTCCTAAAAATCTGTTTTATATTTAAAAAAACGGAAGATATATTAGAGAACCAAGTATGGACGATACCAAAACCAAATTTCAAAGTAATATATTTATTTTTACTGACTTATAGCTCCCTAAGTATAAGTAACTCATGACGGCATTTCCGATGCTGTGTTTCCGAGGCAAAGTTGGTCTATAAAAGTGTCTTTTTATTTAGATTAATCCATTTCAAATTTTGTCTTTATTGTGACCTGACCTTGACCTGAGGGACATTATATGGGGTCAGGTTGTGAAAATGGCTGCTACTATCGTATTATACGTGTAAAATACCCCATACAACATGTGTCGCATGGCTTTCGTAGACCTGAAACCTTGTGTGACCTGACCTTGCCCTAGACCTGACCTTGCCTCTGATAATTACACGCCATGGAGATGGGGGCGGCTCTCCCCCAAGATCTCAAAAACCATGCAACGTAGCGACAAACGGAAAACGGTGTTAGATAGCTCGAGACAAGCTCTATGGAAGGATTATCGGTCTTGTTTTAGGTCAGGTCAATATTGAGGTCACCAGAGGTCATCAAAGTTCAGACTTTCCAGTTTTAGGACTTCGCTCCAAAAACACCGAAATATCTTTGGAACTATGATAGCAGTTGTAGGACCAAACGGAAAAAAGCAATCGAAAGTTCTTGAAATATGCAATCGCCATATATATCCTCAAATTTGAACTCAGGTCAATAGTTTAAGCTCAAGACCGGGGGGGATCCAGGGGGGACAAGGGCAGGGGTGTAGGTTCCTATGTAGTTGGGGGGCTTCAGCCTACCCACTAACTGGGGCTTCAGCTCCCCAGCTTTGACGAAGAAGTCGGTCAAATCCGGGGAGAAATCTGCATTTTGTGGATTTTGATTGTACTTTAAGCGATTTTTCCAGTTCAGCCCCCCCCCCCCCCCCCCCCTCAAACTTGTCTGGAGAAACTACACCCCTGGACAAGGGGCCATGCCTCTCCCCCCCCCCCCCAAAGGTCCTGAAACTATGACCCCCCCAACGGTCGGACGCAGGGGTGTGGTTTCCTATCTCTTTGTGGGTGCCAGGGCACCCACAAAGCTGAAATGGGCACCCACAATAGTCTTTCGGCACCCACAATCAAGAGCATGTTTCAATATGCATAATAATGAAAAACTTTAAAAAAACATATTTCAGGATCAGGGTTTCGCTGATCCTCAAATGTTACAACTTTGATACAACTAAAACTGGGTAGCAGGTTTTTATTCCCAGCATCCGTTTGAAATTCTCCCAGCCGTTATGATCGCACTTTTTCTAGCGCATAATATATGTTGCGATGGCACTCAGGGGTGGTAAAGTGTTCTGTCTTTATGGATAAGGTCGGGGACAAAATGCTCCTTCCCATGAAGTGCTCGGGGGTCAAAATGACAGTAAAAATCATTACCTATGGCTATGTCATTCCTGGTAAAATTTACTAAGCGATCATGTCCTTAGAAATACTGATCGTCAACACTACTTCAGATGTAATATTTACTTAATCATCATATTCACCACGTCAGCATGTATGTACATTTACATTTTCAAAATTAGCGGTTGCGTTTCAGCTCCTGATTTTCAATAATTTAGTTTCACCCATATTGCCGACGAAAAAACATATACCAGTTATCTAGTTCGACAATTGATCCCCGGGGGTGGGGGTCGGGGTGCTTGTGTATTTTCAATGGAGTGAGTCTGAGATCGACTGGCAGGACAGTCGATCTCATTGTTCTGGGACTTTGAGAGTTCTACTATAAATAGTCGAAAACCCAGTTCATTCAGCATGAACATTCACATTCCAGTTATACCGTGCATCCAGCGCAATTGCGTCGTTTATGGCGCATGGTGGAAGACCCTATAAGAAGGTAGAGTCATCCAGCGATTTGACCGAATCCGACTTAGGGGTGGTGACGTCATCTGGACGGAGAATCCCTTACCCCTATACAAATTAATAAGAACTCGCAATTTTTTAAAGACTATATATATAATTCGGCTACTTTGGAGGTCGGCTACTTGTCTGTGGTTTATCTCCATCCAGTACAATCATAATTGTTGATGTTTGGTGGGTTAGGGTGTGAAGCTGCTAGGCTCAAGCCAAGCGTCTGTTGTAAAGTCAACGTTGAAACATTACAACTTCAACATATAACATTTTGGCACTTCAGTATTTTCGGAGTTTGGAATTGATGCAGATGACCTAATGTTCTCTTACCCGATACACGCTCCCCAGTCAATGGTGGTTAATAACAATGTATAATTTGGCTGCTTATCAATCATTGCAACACAATTGTTTGAATGCATAACTATTAATTTTATGAATATTACTGCCCGTTGGAACAATATCAATGGACTATGGAAAAACAAGTGTAAGTGTGACTGTTCGTGGACAAGAACAGGTGAAAGGAAAATAAGTCATCTCAAGCCTGCCCCCCAGTCAAATTTCCTTAGACGAGTCCCTGCGTATGACCTACCTGTTCTTGCTTTGGCCATTTCCTTCATAATATGCGTTGCGTTTCACTGAATTGTTACACCTTAAATTGTTCCTATATGGATCATGGATTGATATGGGTGCCAGACAAACCATGATTTGCTTGCATTAGCTTGGACTGATGTCCAAATGATCAATTGCTATGCTCTGGCTGTTGCGCCTAATGTTGTGTATTTCCGATTTGTCTGAAATGTAATGATTTGAAAAGTTGTGTGGACATTCACTGGAGTTCCCATCTGCAGTTGATTTCAATCAGTGAAGCTTGTCTTTTGTTAATCTTTTCAAATTTGTAAATGGTCTGCATTCTGGATATTTAAAGGGAATGTTTGAGTTCAATAGGGAAAATCGAGGTAGAGGTCATCAGCATAAACTCATTATGAAACAAAGTAGGACTAGGCTACGACAGTCATTTTTCAGTAGAAGGGTTGTAGGACATTGGAATAAGCTACCAGGGGATGTCACTGATGCAGTGACACTTGCTTCCTTCAAAATTATATTTGACAAATACTTTACAGAGAAGGGATTAGTTCATATATATATTTGTGGGATTAGGCTTCTTTTATGCAGGTAGAGTAAGGTGATTTGAAGGGGTGAGACTGGTGGAGGGGGGTGCAACCTCGGATGGGCCTAAGAGGCTCTTTGTTGCACTTTTATTTTATGTCTTTATGTCTTTATGAGTGACACACAGTCAGCTATTAAACTTGTATATTTTACATTATCTTTTTTTAACATATACCATAAGCTTATGCATTATTAGTGCAAATTTGTTTTTTGATTGAGCGTGTTGTGGGAACTGGCAAAACCATAGTTAATTTTATTAATATTGTGTCAGTCCAGGGTATTGTTTATTTTCTGTTGAGAATGGAGTGCTACCAAGTAACTTTCATTTCTTTCATTATGTGTGGATTGGCTTGGCAAAAATCTTGGGTCTGTACGAATGTGACAAATGTGTTGATTTTTTTCCCAGACGGTGTCCTACAACACCCTGTGTACATGAAACCCTATTTTCCACTATTTTTTTCTTCTTCTGAGTTTTCCTGTGAATTTCTCACTCCTTAATTTAAAATGTATTGGATAATTGAAACCCTAATTCTGATTAATGGATGTAATGACATGAACAGTCTGTGGAGGAAAAGACAGGAACAAATTGGCATGGATAATATCCTATTCTGATGAAGTGAGTAATTGGGAATTGATACAGTCAAGTACATGTGGTTTTTGGTTGAATATCCCCAATATTAGCAGTGTCGTAACCCGTGACGGCGGTAGGTGGCGCTAGTGACAGACTCCATGCGGAACAAAAATTACCCCAGCTCAGCTGGGGTCATTTTTTTCTGTACCATTTTTGGCCGGGGCCACTCAAAGCATTTTTACCACCCCTGATGTCACTGGCTGTCAAGAAACTGAGCATTTATTTATTAAAACCTTGTTTCATTTCATGCTGGAAGTTGTTCGATGCACATGTATTTACTTCAACGTCCATATACTTTTCCAAAAGTCTTTAAAAATTTTGTAAGCCGATGGCGTGGTCCGAATTCCGAATCTGATGATAATAAAGGAAATAATCAGCAACCCCATAAGACATAAATATGTAAATTTAGACCGAAATTTTACTGTTATATAGATTGCCTGTTGCAGCTTCATCAGTACAGATAATATCGATAATACCAATCGATATTATAATTAATGATGAAGCGATTTTTTGTTTTGTTTTGAGAAAGCGAAACAGACGAAATTTTTAACAGTATAATTTCGCGCTCAATTTATTCATTTATTTATCATGAGGTTAGCGGTTATTTGCTTTATAATAATAGTCATGATCAAACTCACTGGAGATTTCGCCATCGGAGTGATCCGAATTCCCCCACCTACGAAAACCAGCAATAATGTTTTTCCTTGGCTGCTGGAGTGGGATGGGGGCAAACTAAACTTAAGTTTGGGCACCCACAACAATTTTCATAAAACCACACCCCTGGTCGGACGTACAGTTGTAAAAATTGTCTTTGCAGCAGTCAAAATCCAGCTATCCACAGTGTAAAACTGTAAAATTTTGCGCCGCTTCGCGGCATGACACAAAATTCCTAATTGCGTATACAAATTTGGAAAATGGGAAAATTAATTCATTAAGTATCTGGCAGACTTCAAGAGATCAACAAATGTCAAAAGGCTGTTTTTGGCAAAACGGTTCTCGCAAATAACATTTGACCTAATATCGATAGGGCACTCATTTTGACGCCATCGTATTTGTCTCATCAAGGCGCTTCTAATCATATTCATGTTGATCAGTGTAGGTCAGCTTATAAATTTGACCTCAGGTCAAGGTCAAGTGGTGACCCAATTATGTCATGATGCATATTGGGAGACGTGTCTCTACGAGACAAACACATTGGTACCGGCTGTACTACTCTATCTTCATTCTGTCTAGAGTTATTAACAACGAAGTGTTGGTGACCTCAGAAGACCACGGCTGACCCTATAGGGGTCACTGAACGAAAATTGCACCTGGATCATCAAGAATGGCCTATAGTACCATGATCCAGAAGGAATTGGTCTGATATCATGCGTATCATCGGAATAGCAAGCATTTTAATATTGCCCCATTGACTTATAATGGAGAGGTCACGAAATTGCCTCTACTTTAGGTTACCGATATCATAAATCCGAGATGAACAAATTGTAGGTGCCTATGACCTTATGAAATCCTACAAGTTTGAAACTGATCGGCCCAACACTGTGGCTGTGGTACGACCGAAAACTTTTTGGAGGTGGGGTAACATCAAACACCTGGTCCTGGTCTGGGGACCTGACTTGAGATGACCCGAGGTCAAGAATTGCACATAATGTGGGTAGTTGATTTCCAAACAGGTATGCAAAAAAGGCAGCGCTGCGCGCCACAGTTTTTACGCTATCCTCGAAAAACCTTAGGGGTGGGCGTATTGCCCCTCTCCGACGTATGTTTGCACTTGCTCCTTGGACGGTGGCCGGTGGGCCCCCGCTACTTTGAAACAGGGAGGCCCCCTGGGTGGCTGCCCCCCCCCCCCCCCCCCCACACACACACACACTTTGTATGACGTTCCTACGCCTATGAATAAACCTAGCAATTCCTCAGCAGCGCACGCTTCTCGATCAAATGGAAAACCAGTTGAAGCGCATTCTGGATCGGTCGATAGATTAACAGCGCTTGCAGACATCTTATTGGACATCAGTTGACTTAACCCTCGCCAGTGCAGGGGATCATGCCATCCCCCCTTCGGTTTTTCGGGAATAACTCGCGTAAATATCAACCGATTGCGATGTAACTTTCAGTACCCACTTGTGAACAATTTGGCACATATTCTTAATTTCGTTAAGTTGTAGGTCACATGACCCGTGACCTTTGCCCTGTTTTTCAAGGTCAAGTCAGGCGCAACTGGCGTCCCGTAGTATTGATCTTTGTAACTTGTGCAGTTTCATAGTGTTTGTTGTTCAGGAGCATTAATGACCCCCCCCCCCCCCCTGCACGGTCACGCACTGATCGGACGCTGCACGGGCGAGGGTTAGGGCGAGGGCGAGGGTTAGGTTGAGCCACACATTAAACCCAGTCACTATTTGCCCTGAATCTGACAGAAGGTCGCAAATGACATGGAAAGCGGCGCGGGTGCCGTAAAACGAAGCACAGGCACTGGCATTGAGAGGGTTTATGCATGTTTGTTCAGAACTTTCCGTGACGTTCAACATCAACTGCTATTGCACTAAAAGCCTGCTGTCTGGGCAAAATAAAACGCTAAAAATAACTGGCAGACCAAGAAAATTATGAATAACAGAGGAGCCCACGCGTAGCGCTTAAGAAGAGCACCCACACCACACATAATCAGCTGACGGCGGCGACACTTACGGAATGCAGAGAGCGCGAGCACGCCGACTCCGAAGACGAGAGGCAGTCTGAAGCCAACCCTGGCCACGGCGGCGCCTACCACGCCGTTAGCCAGCAGCTGGACGAACGCCTTGGAGGAGAGCAGCACGCCGATCCTGTTGTCCTGCTCCCGGGTCAGCCCGGTCAACCTGTCGTCATCTGGCGCCGAGGCGGGAGTTGGGGTCGGAGCCGGCTGCATCCCGAGACCGGGTCCTGGCGCAGAGGGACGGGAAGGAGGCGGCGGAGGAGGAGGAGGAGGGGACGGGGTGCTGGGAGGTGAGGGAGTTTCAGAAGGCAGGGAGGCTGTAGACGCGACGAGGGAGTCCGGCGACTGAGGGAAGTAGCCGGGCAGGACCGAGGTGCGACTGCGCAGCATCGTGCGCCCGTCGCCGCTGCTGGAGAGGTTGCTGAAGAGGTGGCTGAAGAGGAGTGTCTGCGCCGTGTGTGCCGCATCCGCGCCGTCCGCCGCGCCGACCGCGCCGCCATTCAGCTCTGACAGGTAAGCCGGGATGATGGGCACTGCAGAGGACGGCCACAGTCATATACTGTCATACTGTCATACTGTCATACTGTCATACTGTCAGCCATCAAATCACCATCTGACATAGTCAGTCGATACAGCCGACAGTCGTCTACAGATATAACGTATATCTGTCGTTCAATCGGTTATCGAATCTCATATACAACATAGCAGGAACACGGACAGTAGATGCCTAGAAACTTTCTTCTGAAATATGTCACTAGTAAATGATAAAACAAAACATCTTCAGTGATAACTGAATGTATGCTGTCACACCTGTCACCACTTGTCACCACTTATCATAGTAAATACGCTGCCACGAGAGCTTCAGCTTTTGTGATTGCATCGGAATATAATGGATATGAAACTAATCGGCGAGTCTGCTATCCCAGCTGCCTTGGCTAGTCGGGTTAATACTTATCTTAAGATGATATATGCCACATTCGCTAGCCCACACAGTCTAAGACGAATATTACTGGCAATATGCATAAGTTACGACGCATTTATCGTCGAACCTGGTCCAACGTGGAAATTTGTGTGCCCATTCTTTATCTGCTGTGACACGGCTGGCTGTATTATGCGGGCCAGGCTATTTGAATAGAAATGCCAGCCAGATTTATTCGGTATCATAGAATCTACGTATGCCTCAATTTGTTTGCGAATTTTGCGTGAATTCTATTATGTTTGTGTTCTTATTTGAAAAATAATCTGGCTTATTATTTGCATGTGTTTCAATCCAACTCCTACCGAAATTAGAATGGATGAACAGTGAAATATTTGGTCATACATGCACTACTAAGTAGTTTCACCGACATTTAAAAAGATTAGTTTGAAAACGACGTTCCTGATTGTTAGCGCAATACCAATTATCATATCGTTTTTATTTCCTTGACTCCGTCTGTAATTGGGTTATTGTACCTGTTGACGGTAAATAATAAATACAAATCGGGTTTCTTCAATATGTGCCGAATAGAGGAAGGATTTTTAGATCACTCCTTGGCATTTTGTCCTGCGCTTTCCCCCATAATTCTAGACCAGAAGTTATCTTTTATATTTTCATGTTTACAATATAACATTCCAAAAATTAAAAAGCATGCTGTTCCAAACTGGCCGTAAATAAAGTCGTAGAGATGCCTAACTGATGTCTCAACATCGCTGTTTCAGCAATAAATGTACCGTTACCACAAATCAAAATCTTCCTCGAGTCGTAGATGTATTTGTTGCGTATGTATTAGTATTTGTTCCGCGAAATGGCTCTCAGAAGATAGGTGAGTCTTGTAACAAATGTCTGCCATTTACTGAGATTGCATTGTTGTGATTTTGAAAAATAGACTTAACTTTGGATAAGCCAGATTTACTTCGATGTATCCACGAAAGCGGTCTAAAGTCAACCAGGACAGTGAAGCGAATGAATTAGTATTGCCCAGAATGACAGTAAAAGACCACGTGTCGGCCTCTGTCGGCGCTCACATCTCCGCTAACGGCAGCACTGCTCAGTTCGAGCTCGGTTTAGAATGAGACGGGCGGCGCGTATGAACTCCTCACGTAAACGAGCTCGGCGAGAAGCAAGGTACAGCTCCTGGCACTAAGGAAGTGAGCGGCAGTAAATAAACAATACTATTTCTGTCGAGCTTTTTTCTTCACCGCAACAAAAAGTCAACGCATGAAATTCACCATAGTGCATCCCTCCCGATCGACGACAGACGGCTGGAAATTCAGCACAGCTCGGGCGGAAACTCAGTACAGGTACAGGTAGAAACTCATCATGGCTAGGGACTCAGCGCAGGTGGAAGCTCAGCACGGCCTCCGACTCACCAACAGCGGACAGGAGGATGTTGTCCAGCAGCAGCGAGACGTACACGAGCGTGGTGACCACCGCGACTCACCAACAGCGGACAGGAGGATGTTGTCCAGCAGCAGCGAGACGTACACGAGCGTGGTGACCACCGCGACTCACCAACAGCGGACAGGAGGATGTTGTCCAGCAGCAGCGAGACGTACACGAGCGTGGTGACCACCGACCGCGCCGGATTGCCCTCGGCCTCGTCCGACTGTTCCACCACCATGACCGGCCGGTCCCGCTCCCAGTCCCGACCCTGACACCTGGTCCCAGTTCTGACCCCTGTCCCGCCCGACCTGACCCCGGTCCCGCTGCTGACGTCCGCGTCTGGGGCGGTGGCGGCAGCGAGTGAGCTCCGTCGCCGTCCGTCCGGCCGCGTCGCATCACCTATCTTCCCAGCGGCAGGCGGCAGGCGGCTGCGGTGGGCCGGCCCGGCCCGCTGTGGACCGTTATCGAGGCGGCGCAGGCCCGGCGCCGTACATCACTCTTGTTTGCCGAGTGCAGCGGCCGTGCCGTGAGGCGCACTATCTGCCGCCGACATGCCGCCGCCGGCCGCCGGTGCTGGGCCATCCCCCTTCAGTCGCCGCCGCCGCCGCGCCCCCGCCGAGCCCTCCCCCGTCAGTCCCCACCGCTACCGCCATAAGTCGGCGTCGATCCTGTGTGGGCACTCCGCGCGCTGTCGGTCGGCTTTGTGCTGCGAGGCCGGGCCGGTTCCAGTCGCCGCTGACAAACTGAGCTCCATGAGCGCCGTCGCCGGCACTTCCAATGTCTGGTGCCCTCCACCAGTTGATAGCGGCCTCGCTTTATGCACGAGGTCCTGGCGGCCGAGCGTGCAGCAGACGTCGATACCCGACTCTCGGGCAGGTCGGGCCGACTTGTGCGTAGAGTATCAGCCACTACATCGAGTTTAATATGTCTCTCTCAATTTGCTGCTGCTTTGAAGTCATAACTTTGTGATTAAGCCACTGCCAGATTGAAAACGACAACTATGGAGCCGGAGATCAACTTCATTAGGATATAAAATAACTAACGATAGGTTTTGCTGGAAAAAGAGAAAGCGACTTTAATGACACAACTTCCCTGACGCGTATTTATGACGAAATGTTCTAAATCAAGAACTCTGGAAGGAAAATGTATCATAAGGACACAAGTCTTACAAGGATAAGATAATTATATGAAATGTTAGTCTGAGCATTATTAGTAGAAGTAGTAAACCGAAGTATAACCTTATGCTCATATTAAGATGAAATATTAAAAGAAAATCTAAAATATATTTTCTGATGTGTCTTCTTTAGTAGATCAGATCCACTGAAGAAGGCTCACAGCCGAAAATATATTTGGGATTTTCTTTGGATATTCCATCGTAATATGAGCATAAGGTTATACTTTGGTTTACTCGGTACATCGTTAACAGCAATAGTTGCAATATTGCAACAAGTCGAAATCACCCAACCACCCCGTATAGCGAATATGAGACCCGACCCAATACCCAATATGAGAAAGTTCATTTAGGTCAGTGGTTCGCAGCATGAAGGATGTGGTTACCCCCTTTTGATGACTGCATAACTCGTTACCCCCTCCACCCAATGTGCAGGCCGCAATCATTGGTCTCAAACTATGCGGTACAGCACAACTTCAAGCTGTTATTACTGCAGGCCGCAATCATTGGTCTCAAACTATGCGGTACAGCATAACTTCAGGCTGTTATTACTGCAGGCCGCAATCATTGGTCTCAAACTATGCGGTACAGCATAACTTCAGGCTGTTATTACTGCAGGCCGCAATCATTGGCCTCAATCTATGCGGTACAGCATAACTTCAGGCTGTTATTACTGCAGGCCGCAATCATTGGCCTCAAACTATGCGGTACAGCATAACTGCAGGCTGTTATTACTAGTTCCATCTAGGGACAGGAGTATAAGTGGACATGTGTGCTGCTGTCCTTGCTGTAAATTCAATAAATATTATGGATACTACCTGTCACACTGCGTAGTGGTCGGTGGGAACCACCTTGATGGCCCGTAACACCTGATCTTTAGCGTCTGATATGTTGGCAAACGGCGCTGTAACGGCAGCACGTGGTATCGAGCGTGCCAGTAATTAGTACCAATTTTAGCAGTGTTAAGATATTCTTAGGTATTTTTATTTTTATTTCATTTCGCTTTTTGACTGTTGAAATTGCACACCACCAGAAGAAGTTTAACTTGCTTTGAACTTTAGTCTACATCCTTCATTGGCGATTATTTGTTTTATTTAACACCATAACCCTGTGAAAATCGTGCCACAACTCTCAGGGGCCATAACGCCGAATGTGAAGGCCGCCGGTCTGCACTCTGTCTCCAACTGAACAGGCACAGGGAACAGTTCAATATCGGGATATGTTAGTGAATCGTAGCTGCTTGGTTGCAGATATTGCATTCGTTTTCCAATAGCACGGCGGTAGTACCGCTCTGTTTTACCGGCGCATAGGCAGGCTTGGCAGGCTTGGCTACGTAGCCAAGGGGGGGGGGGCGGCTGGGGCGCCCCACCTCTCTGTAGGCCAGGGGGTCCTTTTCGGCACGACCGCGCGAAGCGCGGTATCATGGGGTCTTTAGAGAGTTTAGAGCACTTCAGAGGCTCTTTAGAGCCACCAGCCCTCTCTGAAAGACCAGTGGGCCCCTTGGACGTTCAAAAGAGCCCTGTGCATGTCAGAGGGGCCCCTGACCGGACTGAAAGGGTCCCTGAGCGGGTCAGAGGGCCCCCTGAACACGTCGAATGGCCCCCTAGCCAGCACAAAGGCGCCCATCGGGAGGTCTCGGAGAGGCCCCTGAGGGCCTGAGCATGTCGGCAGGGCGACAAAGCAGCCAGTGCCGTCCCTTGCCAGGTCGTAAGGGCCCCTGAGCAGGCTGGAGGGCCCCTGGACAGACCTGAGGGCCCCTGGGAAGTTCAAAGGGCCCCTGTGCACTGGTCAGAGGGTCCCTGACCAGACAGAAAGAGACTCTGGGTGCGTCAGAAGGGCCCCTGGACAATGAACAAGTGAACATGCCGAATGGGCCCCTAGTCAGCACGGAGAGGCCCCAGGGCAGATCGGAGGGCCCTCTGAACATATCGGCAAGGCAACAAAGCAGCCAGCGCAGTCCCTTACTAGGTCAGAAGGATCCCTTAGAAGGCTGAAGGGCCCCTGGACAGACCAGAAGGCCCCTGTAAAGTTGAAAGGGACCGTGTGCAGATCGGAGGGGCCCCTGGCCAGACCGAAAGGGTCCCTGGGCGGGTAATAAGGGCCCCTGAACATGCCGAATTGGCCCCTATCCAGCACGGAGGGGCCCCAGGGCAGGTCGGAGGGCCCCTTGAGCTTGTCGCCAGGGCGACAAAGCAGCCAGTGCACTGCGCAGTCCCTGGCCAGATCGGAAGGACCACTGAAGGGGCCGAATGGGCCCCTTGGCACACAAGAGGAGCTTCTTGGGAGATCAGATGGGGTTCCTGGTCTTTAAGACGAACAATGACCTGAACTGCCTCTTAACACGCGCCCTGGCGGACCTCTGATAATTACACGCCACGGAGGGGGAGGGGGAGGGGCGGATTTTGCCCCCCCCCCTATGATCTCGAAAACCATGCAACGTAGCGGTAAGCGGAAAACGGTGTTAGATAGCCAAGCTCTATCGAAAGTATATCGGTATTTGTTTAGGTCAGGTCATTAATGAGGTCACCAGAGGTCATCAAAGGTCAGATATTCCAGTTTTAGGACTTCGTTTCGAACACCCCCAAATATCTCGGGAACTATAATAGTTAGGAACAAACAGAAAATAACAATCGAAAGCTCTTGAAAAATGTAATCCACATCGGTGTCCTCAGATTTGAGCTCAGGTCAATAGTTTATGCTCCAGAGGTCATCAAATGTCAAAAAGGTTATTTTTTTTGCAAAACTGTTTTTCGAAAATACCTTTTTACTTAATAAAGATAAAGCAATAGGTTTTACGCCATCGTGTTTGTCTCAAGGCACTTCGAATCATATTCATGTTGACCAGGTTAGGTCAACTGAGAAATTTGACCTCAGGTCAAGGTCAAGTGGTGACCCAAGTTGGTCATGTTCCATATTGGGAGACGTGTCTCGACGAGACAAGCACATTGGTACCAATTTCTCTTCTCCATCTGCATTATGTCGATAGTCATTGACAAAACAGTGTTGGCGGTCACGCAATTGACCTGACTTTAGGTCACTGAGATTAGAAACCCGAGATAAACAAATTGTTGGTAGCTATGACCTTATGAAATCCTGCAAGTTTGAAACTGATCGGCCTAAAACTGTGGCTGTGCCTAAAACTGTACTGCAAACGTTTTGGAGTTGGTCACGTGACCTGTTCTGGTGACCTGACCTGAGATGACCCGAAGTCAAGAATTTTACATAATATGGGAAGTTCATTTCTAAACAGGTATGTAAAAACGGCAGCGCTGCGCGCCGCCGTTTTTGCGCTAACCTCGAAAAACCAGAGGAGGGGAAGGATTTCGCCCCCCCCCCCCGTCCAGGGTGCGTGTGAATCGCTAACGAAGGGTGTTAAAATATACCCGAAAGCTCCGATTTTAATATTTTTATTGTGCAGTAAGTCCTATTTGTATTTAATATATATCATACACTCCACATCATGTCTTTTCGCGGATCACAGATGAGTTCCTGAACAGGTCGGAAGGGCGTTGAAAAGGCGGAGGGGCCCCTAGACGATATGAAGGGACCCTGGGCCTTTCAACAGTAAGAATGTAGTTGTCCAGGGAATAAAACTAAAAAAAATCGCGCCGCTCTGCGGAGCAATTTAATAACCACAAATTATATTATATGTGGTTTAAAAAACAATCGTGCTATTTCTCGGCGCATTTATGTGTTATGTTGCTACTTTCCTTATTCCTATATGATTCGGCAAAATAGTTCGCTTTAGCACTTTTTTAGCGCACTTTAAAGCGCACAATAGCATTTGTAGAGGTCCGCACCATACGCAATGTGACACATTGATGAGAAAGCATATCCAGAGCATAAGACCCAAAATTTTCCAACCGCCCCGCGGCGCAATTGATTTAAGAGTTCCAGGTCCTGAGCCTAAACAAATATTCGAAGTTGGTATAGCTGATTCCAAATTGGTGTCGCTGGTTCCAAAGTTGATATGGCAGTTTGCTAACTCCAACTCCTAAAAGCTGGTATGGCCCATGCCATACCTGTCATACTGCATTCTCCATCCTTGTAACGTGCCTTTTCATCCGTTTTGTTTGGCCTTTTCAACTCTTGGGAAGGGGCCCTTTCAACGCTTGCAAAGGGGGCCCTTTCGAGGCGCCCCCCCCCCACCCTTGGCCGAAATCCTAACTACGTGCCTGCGCATAGTTACCTCACATCATCGACTTTCTCCGAAAGTTACTGGATACATAACGCAATTTTCGGTTAAGGTTACCATAAGGCATTGCCCCTGTTATTCAATGTGACAAGCCACTACCACGAACGCTCATCAGGTTGGTGTAGCTGCACTGAACAGTGGGTGCACTGCACCGACCAGTGCCCAGTGACTGACCAGTGACTGACCAGTGACTGACCAGTGACTGACCAGTTACTGACCAGTGACTAACCAGTGACTAACCAGTGACTGACCAGTGACCGACAAGTGCCCAGTGACTGACCAGTGACTAACCAGTGACTGACCAGTGACCGACCAGTGCCCAGTGACTGACCAGTGACTAACCAGTGACCGACCAGTGCCCAGTGGCTGACCAGTGACTGACCAGTGCCCAGTGGCTGACCAGTGACTAACCAGTGACCGACCAGTGACCAGTGACTGACCAGTGACTGACCAGTGACTGACCAGTGACTGACCAGTGCCCAGTGGCTGACCAGTGACTGACCAGTGACCGACCAATGCCCAGTGGCTGACCAGTGACTGACCAGTGACTAACCAGTGACCGACCAGTGCCTAGTGGCTGACCAGTAACTGACGAGTGACTGACCATTGGTCAGTGATTGACCAGTGACTAACCAGTGACCGACCAGTGACTGACCAGTGACTGACCAGTGACCGACCAGTGACTGACCAGTGACTGACCAGTGACTAACCAGTGACTAACCAGTGACTGACCAGTGACCGACCAGTGCCCAGTGACTGACCAGTGACTAACCAGTGACCGACCAGTGCCCAGTGGCTGACCAGTGACTGACCAGTGCCCAGTGGCTGACCAGTGACTAACCAGTGACCGACCAGTGCCCAGTGACTCACCAGAGACTGACCAGTGACTGGCCAGTGCCCAGTGGCTGACCAGTGACTGACCCGTGACCGACCAGTGCCCAGTGGCTGACCAGTGACTGACCAGTGACTAACCAGTGACCGACCAGTGCCCAGTGGCTGACCAGTGAATGACGAGTGACTGACCATTGACCAGTGATTGACCAGTGACTAACCAGTGACCGACCAGTGACTGACCAGTGACTGACCAGTGACTAACCAGTGACCGACCAGTGCCCAGTGGCTGACCAGTGACTGACGAGTGACTGACCATTGACCAGTGATTGACCAGTGACGAGTGACCAGTGTCTAACCAGTAACTGCTGCCGCCCGCCCGTCTTCTCCCATCTATCCACTCTACATATATGTGACAGCGCCCGGATTGCCCCCCCCCCCCCCCCCCGCTGTGGCCGCTCCGTGGGCGGCGTCACACCACGGCAGACGGCGGTACCGAGGGCCAAAATACCCACACTGCATCAACGTCCAGCGCCGGGGGGGTCGCTGATGCCGCCCAATCCCCGGAGACACCGCCATCCACACTGATGGAGCCCCTGTCCAGACGGACCGCTGGCCGTCATCCCCAGGTCAACCAGCCAATCGACCGTGCGAGGAGCGACACTGGCTTACTTCACTTCATGCACTGAAGTGAAAGGTGAGGCTGCATGACCAACAGAGCACGTGACAAATGTTCACATAGTTTAGCCATCAAAGTCGACAGCTTCCGCTTCATTTCTTAGTTAATGCCTAACTACAGGGTGTCCGGCAAAACAACATACTCTGGCTTTTAGCTCGTGCTTCAATATGCACGTGCCAATTTGTTTTTAAAACTTGTCATGACTATAGCTGGGAACGTGGCAAACCCGATTAACACAAAAATAAGTCCTTTGATATTTTTGTAAATATTGCAAAGGCATTTTGTGTGGAAGCCTACATTCCAGGGTGTGTTCCAGGGTTTTCCGGAAAAAGATACTGTGATTTTCCGTAATAATTTCGGTTATAAACAAACAATATTACAAATTCGAGTATCGTTATATTCACCAGCACATGGCAAAACAGATAAGCCATGACATTTGTACAGACACTGCCTCCGTCAGCCTCAAGGCGGAGGTGGCGTGGGCACCCTTTTCCCCGGACCTCAGTCCATTGGATTTCTTTCTGTGGAGAGACCGTGTTTACAAAGGTCAAGGACCGTGTTTACGAAGAAAAGCCCAGAACAACAGAAGGCCTGAAGCGCGCTATCATCGCAGAAGTCGGCCGCATGCACTCAGCAATGATCGACAAAGCTGTCGACCATCTGCAGACTGTGCGACTGACTCAGCTGATCCGCCAGAAGGGGGCACACATCGAGCATCTTTTGTAGGAGGCTGCACTGTGAGCTGTGACTGACAGAGGGAGTCTCTGTACAAATGTCATGCATTATCTGTTTTGCCATGAACTGGTGAATATAACGATACTCGAATTTTGTATACAAATATTGTTTGCTTATAGCCTTAATTATTACGGAAAATCACAGTATCTTTTCTTCCGGACACCCTGGAACACACTCTGGAATGTAGGCTTCCACACAAAACGCCTTTTCAATATAAAAAACATCTCAAAGGACTTGTTTCTGTGTTCATCGGTTTTGCCACGTTCCAAGCTAAAATCATGAAAACCTTCAAAAAAATTGTCACGTGCATATTGAAGCACGAGCTAAAATCCAGAGTATGTTTTTTCCGGACACCCTGTAGATGGCCTGAAGTTTATATGGCCATTTATTTATATAGCCATTTATGTATATAGCCAGCTAATTTATATAGCCAGCCAATACGTTCGATGCCCATTAACCGGTCCGATTTAGGTATGTATTTTAATAAAACCATTTATTTATATAGCATTCATTTGTATAGCCAGCTAATTTATATAGCCACCCAATACGTTCGATGCCCATTAACCGGTCTGATTTAGGTATTTATTTTAATGACACCATGTATTTATCTGGCATTTATGTATATAGCCAGCTAATTAGCCAGCTAATTTATATAGCCAGCCAATACGTTCGATGCCCATTAACTGGTTTGATTTAGGTATTTATTTTAATCAAACTATTTATTTATATAGCCATTTATTTATATAACATTTATTTATATAGCCAGCTAATTTACATAGTCAGCCAATACGTTCAATTCCCATTAAAGGGATTATACGTTTTTTTCCCAGAATAATTTAGTTACATAGTAAAACGTACTTATAAAGGTGGTAGAAGTCCCACGGTAGCCACATTTTTCTGTAAATTACCTCTTCTGCACGGAAGGACATTCCAAAGTGCGCAGTGATGCCACCGCGTATTTTCTGCAGGACCGGCTGAGGCAGAGCCAGTCATCTCTTTTATGCTAATAAAAACACCTCACGTATGGCATATTTCCGGTAAAATAAGCAATATTTGAAAGAAAATAAACTTGTTTTGTTCCAACGACAGCAGCAGTTACCTAGTTTTCCCATAAAATTATATATTTGTCATGAATTTTGATGCAAAAAAAAAAATACGCCACCACCAAATTCTCAACGCTAAAGGCCAGAGAAAAGAAAAACACAAAAAGACAAAACCTCGACGAACAGTGTGTAGTAATACAAAGTCCCGTCAGTTTTGAATTGCATAATAATTTTGTGATCCAGTGTAGGACTTGCAGATAATTAACTCTCAAGTTGATCTTAAGATAAAAGTGGTGGACAGTAGTGCCGATCAAGTACTTGTTATCTGATACTGGTCTCGGTCTTGGTCTCGAAAAACGCCCTAGTTTTAACGCTGATAATTTCTGAAATAATGGACTAAATGAGCATTGAGGTCCCTGTTATGTCTTAAACGTGTTTAAAGCTCATACAGCTGCAAAAGAGTGCATTTACTTTCAGGACGGAAACCCGTATAATCCCTTTAACCGGTCCGATTTAGGTATTTATTTTAATAATACACATTTAATTTTATAGCCAGCTAATTTATATTTTAATATCTGATATCCCGTTTTAAAAGAAATCCAGGCGCCTGCCGGAATCGAACCCGCTTCAATCACTCAGTAATCTACGACGCTAACCACTGCACCACCGATGCGTACTACTGAGCGTCCATTGTTAAAGTGTTAATCAATATTTTACGTTTGTATTCCTCATAACTAACTATTAGCCGGTGGCGGAATATATATATATATATATATATATATATATATATATATATATATATATATATATATATATATATATATATATATATGAAAAACTACCTTAATTTCAATATTTTGCATCATATCGAGATGTGCAACCAGGAATAGGGGTTACCTGAGGCTTGGTTCTACTCACGGTCTGGTTCCAATATTAACATTTCGTTTTCCACGACCTAAAATTAACATTTGCACGCCGCTTCGCGACGTCACATCGGTGGCCATCGTCATAACGAAGTCATCGCCATCGTCTTCGGTTCGTTGTAACGGTGAATTGAATGAACAGCATATTTAGCTTCTTATTCTCTTCAAGGCCCACCGCTTATGTTTCTGGGTTTTATCGGCAACCCCGTACAAATTTCGTGCCGCTTCGCGGCGCTAAATAATAAGTACCTACTATAACATGAAACTCCACATTAAAAATGCTGCAAAGGCTGGACAGAAGACCGTGTAACGGTGAATTGAATGAATACAAAAATGGGGTACATTTGTTTTCGTCAGTTCAGCCGACCCCCCCCCCCCCCCACTCAAAAATGATCGGCGACGCCCCTGGGTACAGCTGACAATTGACATAGTTTTGCTCAGTGTAAGGCACTATCGGAACAATACAAACTGCAAGCCGACTCTTTCCTTTTTCGATATCCCAAAGGGTCGAAAATCGAAAAAAAAACACAAAAATATCCAAATAAAGACATCATTAGAAATCGTGTGGTTGTAAAATAAAGTGGCCCAAATCCGGGAAGAAATTCGAAATTGGGGTAGGTAATGTCCGCTAAAAACGGTCCCCCCACACAAACAAAAACGGCCGGCTGGATCCGCCCTTGATGTGCAATGTGCAGCCCTTGCATAAGCGTGCGGCTTTGCGGGTGTATGTTTGTAGTTGTCAAAGCGGTATTTTTTTTTATTGAAAACCAATACAAAATGTAATTGCCCGCTGCGTAACGTCGACATTTATATTCGATATTTCGTCTTGCAAGGGGCCACTGCCGCCCGAAAGTTCCTGAAACCGTGATTTGTCCCTCCCCAAAATAAAAACAAAAATGGTCGTCGAACGTACATACCTACAGTTTAACTCTTTTTCTTTGGGGTGGGAGGGGGGAATATGCCATTGGATTCCCCCCCCCCCCCCCATCACCACGTCTACGTCCCCCCCCCCCCCCCTTGCCCCTGGATGAAATCTAGCAAATGCATGGGGTTTGCGCCCCTCTAGGCCGGGGAGCCCCCCTCTGGGTATGGCGCCCCCCTGACAGTGGACCCCCTCCCACTTTTTAGAAGGTAGCGACACCTCTGGTGACACGCCAGGCCAATGTACTACTTACTCTCTGTCGAATCGTGTTTATCGCATGTCGCTGCGACCCTCGGTTTGCGAGTTATCGGCCCGGGAGCGGTGAATCTGGCCGTTTCCTATGTTAAACCAATGACACAGTTGTCGCCGACACAACGGCCGACACGTATGTCGGATCTTGTTGAAATTGTGATACAATGGTGCGCCTCTGCCACCGGACCTGCGTGACAAATTTGCACGCACCTAGCTGGAATGGTTGTCAGTTATTAGCCGATTTGTGTATGACCGTTACGTTATTTGATTTCCACGTTCGTACCACGCACGCACGCACGGACATCTTATAATTAATAATAAGGGATGGATATTTGACCATCAACTCTTTGAAATATTCCAGCATACCGATTTCGTTCAAGAGCGCGAATTTCGACTTCTAGGATTGTTATTTTGCCGAACATATGCTTGCAGTGCGACTTGCACAAGGGCGGAGCCGGCCTTTTTTTGGGGGAGGGGGAAACCGTTTTTTTAGCGGAACTTACCTACCCCCAATTTAGAATTTCTTCCCGGATTTGGGCCACTTTATTTTGAAACCACACGATTTCTAATGTGTTTTTTGTAGGTTTTCGATCTTTTGGGATATCGAAAAAGGTGTCAGCGATGTCAGCTTGCAGTTTTAATTGTTCCGACATTGCCTTACACTGAGCAAAACTATGTCAATTGTCAACTGTACCCAGGGGCGTCGCCGATAATTGTTGAGTGGGTCGGCTGAAATGACGAAAAAATGTACCCCAATTTGTTACGCGTGTATTTAAGCCTTTGCAGTATTTTTAATGTGGATTTTCATGTTATAGTAGGTAGGTACCTTTTATCGCCGCGAAGCGGCGCGAAATTTTTACGGGTTTGCCTGATAAAACCCAGAAATATAGGCGGGTGGGCCTTGTAGAGGATAAGAAGCTAAAAATGTAATTCATTCAATTCAGCGTTGCAATGAATCGAAGACGATGACTATGGCTTCGTTATGACGATGACTACCGATGTGACGCCGCGAAGCGGCGTACAAAAAAATGGGTCCTGGAATAACAAAATTGGAACCAGACCGTGAGGGGAGCCAAGACCTCTTTCCTGGTTGCACATCTCGGTATGATGAAAAATATTGAAATGAATGTAGTTTTTCATATACATTCGCATCGGATAGTAAATCACGATGACCGGTGGTAGCCAGCGCTCAATAGTACATATGATAATATATTAATTATAACTGTATTACATATATGTCACAGTTCGTTACATATATGTAACGAACTGTGACAAACAACTGGTAACAGTGCAATGGTTTGAAAGCAGCAATAGGCAGAACGACTTTTCCGCGCATAAATGGTCCTTGTCGATCTGGAGGAGCCTGGGGGAGATCGCTTGGGGAGATGGTCCTGGCCTGTTTCCACTATTAGCTCTTCGGGCCAGCAAGTTGGGCACCGCTGGAGCAGCTTCCGGGTGCCGATGTCCGCGTCTTTGCGTTGGCGTTGCCTTTTTCGGAACTCGGCAGACTAGCTAAACATGTAGCCCGCTTTAAAGTTCATATTTTATGAAGAGTTGGCCCTGGGGCCAGCAATTACCGCCAAGGAGAGCCTCTGCAAGACACTTAATGGAATTAATTTTCCCCTTTTCCAAATTTGTATATGCAATTGCGAAACTTGTGCCATGCCGCGAAGCGTCGCGAAATTTTACAGTTTTTGACTGTGACTAGCTGGATGCTGCAATTTTGGGATGCCCAGTACCGTTCTAAAAACGCAAATATAGCATGTATTATACAATATACTTCACGTCTTGGGGTGGGGGTGGGGGTGGGGGAAACATAGTTTCCCCCCCCCCCCCCCCACTTGAACAGGCTGGGGGGGGGGGCATGGCCCCGTTTCCCCCCCCCCCCCCCCCTTGAACTGGCTTGGGGAGGGGGGAGGGCATGGCCCTGTTCACCCCCCCCCCCCCCCCCCTTGAACAGGCTGGGGGGGGGGGGGGGTCGCCCCCCCCTGGATCCGCCATTGGACTTGCATGCAGCACACACCTTTTAATGTGCTTACTTCACATTTGATCACGATTTTAAAGTGTCATGTCATGTGGTTCAACACATGACATGACGACTGACCGCATCTTCTGACGACTGACCACTGGACGGCACTGAACTTGTGAATTGTGTCTGAACGACACTGCTGGTTTTCGTGTGGGGAGGGGCTATCGGAAAAGGTCACCAGCTTTGGCGATCAATTGCCAGATTTAGCGATCAATCGGCAATGCGGGAAGTTATTACCGAGCGGGCGCGAAGCGCCCGTGAGGTTTATCGTCAACTTACTAGACAAATTTACATTTGACCCGGCCCGAACCGGCCGTACAAACGCTTTTCGGAGGCTAATAACTTTGCAACCACCGCTCCGATTGAGATCGGGTTTTCACCATTGGATAGGACCATCAAATACATTTTGATTTTGGGTGCATTCTGATAGGGGTGGTACCACAGCGCGTGGCACACGCACACGTCGAAATGAACACAAATCATTCCTGATCAAAAATGGCATTATTAATCTAAGCACCAGTAAAACGCCTTAATCGGCGGTAACCGAGCGGCGAGGGGTATCTGTTGCTTTCCTGGGACAAACTACATATAAATTAAGTTGTATTAAATTGTTCATGATCTCCTTTCTCGATTCCGCCAAAAGGGAGTAGTTCTGAGCGCTGCATGCTTCAGCGTATACAAACGAATGCTTAGATTAATAATGCCATTTGTGATCAAGAATGATTTGCGCAAGGCCATAGATACGATTTGTGTTCGTGTCGATGTTTGCGTGTGCCAAACGCTGTGGTACCACCCCTATCAGAACGCAACATACCAAAATCAAAATTGATTTGATGGTCCTATCCAATGGTGAAAACCTGATCTCAATCGGAGCAGTGATTGCAGAGTTATTAGCTTCCGAAAAGCGTCTGCACGGCTGGGTCGGGCCGGGTCAAATGCAAATTTGTCTAGTAAGTTGACTAGAAACCTCACGAGCGCTTCGCGCCCGCTCGGTAATTAATTTATGCGCTGAAGCATGCAGCGCTCAGGACGTACTCCCTTTTTGGCGGATTCGAGAAAGGAGATCATGAACAATTTAATAAAACTTAATTTTTATGTTGGCATGCATGGAGGCCTGGCAATTTTTATGGAGGACTAAAAGGACTAAAATGACTATGGGTTACTACCACGTGTGCTGCCGTACCGTTTCATATTTCGACCCTGTTTTAGCTTTACCAGAGCGCGCCCGCTCGGTCATCACCATAAAGGCGTTGTACTGGTTAATTCGGTTGATGTTTGGAAACTAGCATCGCATTAATCTGTGACCTTGCGATTGACCACATGCTAAATGCAATTCCACCGCTGCAGCTCCGCCTCACTTATCACGGTCATTACACAGCAGCAGGATCGGGTTTCTTCCGCGCTATTCTGAAGTGTAAGCCTTCGTAGAACTACATGGAATGCGTTCAATATTGCACCATATTTATTTAACAAATATTACAAAACAAAGCACATTGTTACCTAGCATTAGTCATCGATTCTGGTGAATAAATATCCGAGTAATATTCACCATCTAAGCGCTCCCGAAAATAGGCATAGATACAAGGCAGTAGGTACTCGTCAACTACGCTATATCACGCTTGCGCTAATTAAGGTCCGCGACACATAGCTCACTTTATCTGTCATTAACAGGACATGTTCTCCTCGACATATCCTGGAGAACATGTCGCGACATGTCCTGTTCCTGAACATCACGCGATAAATCTGCGCAGCTCGATGTCATCACTGGCTTATTCGACATCAAACCGACCAAGGCTCCACAATAAATAGATACACCCGATCAAAGCACCGAATCACCTAAGTACAAGTACGGCCATCGGACGCCGGTACCGCCGACCGGCCGCGAGTCCAGGGCCTCCTAACCCGGGCTCCGTGACCTGGCATGACCTGGCGTGACCTGGCGTGACTTGGCGTGACCTGGCGTGACCTGGCGTGACCTGGCGCGACATGCCGAGACCTGGCGTGACCTGCCGAGACCTGCAGCTAACGCACCGTCTGCGACATGTGTATCGGAGTCAGCATCAGCTCGAACGCCGTGTTGGTGAGGTTGGCGCCGCGCAGGTTCGCCTCGTGCAGGTCGCTGCCCGACAGGTTACAGTTCTGAAACACAATGGGAACGGTGGTGTCACATGTCAGGTCACTGCCCGACAGGTTACAGTTCTGAAACAAAGCGGGGACGGTGGTGTCACATGTCAGGTCACTGCCCGACAGGATACAGTTCTGAAACACAGCGGGAACGGTGGTGTCACATGTCAGGTCACTGCCCGACAGGTTACAGTTCTGAAACACAGCGGGAACGGTGGTGTCACATGTCAGGTCACTGCCCGACAGGTTACAGTTCTGAAACACAGCGGGAACGGTGGTGTCACATGTCAGGTCACTGCCCGACAGGTTACAGTTCTGAAACACAGCGGGAACGGTGGTGTCACATGTCAGGTCACTGCCCGACAGGTTACAGTTCTGAAACAAAGCGGGGACGGTGGTGTCACATGTCAGGTCACTGCCCGACAGGTTACAGTTCTGAAACACAGCGGGAACGGTGGTGTCACATGTCAGGTCACTGCCCGACAGGTTACAGTTCTGAAACACAGCGGGAACGGTGGTGTCACATGTCAGGTCACTGCCCGACAGGTTACAGTTCTGAAACACAGCGGGAACGGTGGTGTCACATGTCAGGTCACTGCCCGACAGGTTACAGTTCTGAAACACAGCGGGAACGGTGGTGTCACATGTCAGGTCACTGCCCGACAGGTTACAGTTCTGAAACACAACGGGAACGGTGGTGTCACATGTCAGGTCACTGCCTGACAGGTTACAGTTCTGAAACACAGCGGGAACGGTGGTGTCACATGTCAGGTCACTGCCCGACAGGTTACAGTTCTGAAACACAGCGGGAACGGTGGTGTCACATGTCAGGTCACTGCCCGACAGGTTACAGTTCTGAAACACAGCGGGAACGGTGGTGTCACATTTCAGGTCACTGCCCGACAGGTTACAGTTCTGAAACACAGCGGGAACGGTGGTGTCACATGTCAGGTCACTGCCCGACAGGTTACAGTTCTGAAACACAGCGGGAACGGTGGTGTCACATGTCAGGTCACTGCCCGACAGGTTACAGTTCTGAAACAGCGGGAACGGTGGTGTCACATGTCAGGTCACTGCCCGACAGGTTACAGTTCTGAAACACGATGGGAACGGTGGTGTCACATGTCAGGTCACTGCCCGACAGGTTACAGTTCTGAAACAAAGCTGGAACGGTGGTGTCACATGTCAGGTCACTGCCCGACAGGTTACAGTTCTGAAACACAGCGGGAACGGTGGTGTCACATGTCAGGTCACTGCCCGACAGGTTACAGTTCTGAAACACAGCGGGAACGGTGGTGTCACATGTCAGGTCACTGCCCGACAGGTTACAGTTCTGAAACACAGCGGGAACGGTGGTGTCACATGTCAGGTCACTGCCCGACAGGTTACAGTTCTGAAACACGATGGGAACGGTGGTCAAATTGACACGCAGTGGCGGCGGATTGTATTTTGGGATGGGGGAGCAATCTACATGAGCCCCGGGAGCATCAGGGCCTCCTCTTAGGACTGAGGGCCCCTCAAACCGGACGATGGCTATCCCATACCGACCGAGGACTCCCTCAGGACGATCCAAAACTGACCAAGAGCCCATCCGACTGATGGAGGACACATTCAGGGCCCTCGGACAATTTGTATCAGCCCCCCAAAAAACGATCTTTCCGGAGGGCCTCTTACAAACTTATGGGGGGCATATGTTTCCCCCCACTTCTTGAGTAGGGGCAGCTGCTCCCCCTACCCCCCCCCCCCCTGCTCGCATGCCAGGTTACTGCCCGACAGGTTACAGTTCTGAACACAGTCCTAGGATTGCTTTGGGGCTGGGGTGCGGAGTGGAAAATTATGGCTAAAAATAAGCATAAAGAGTGGAAAACTCAACCAAAAAAAATATGTACTCGGCTTTATCAATATCCAATTATCCGCTCACCAGAATTAGTTATTAGGTACCTATGCCAGTGCTTACCTGTCTTTCCCTACACAGGCTGTCCTCATCATTACATCCATAAATAAGTATTAGGGTTCCAATATCCAATACATTGTAAAATAAGGAGTGGAAAATTCACAGTAAAACTTGGGGAAAATGTGGACAAATAGTATCCATGGGGTGTCGTTTTCCACCCAAATTTCCCAATGCTAGGACACTGGTTCTGAAACACAGCGGGGAAGTACGATGAAATACCGGGGGCGACCTGCCACAGCGAGACGTCCGGTGCGCCGACCGAGCGACCTGCCACAGCGAGACGTCCGGTGCGCCGACCGGGCGACCTGCCACAGTGAGACGTCCGGTGCGCCGACCGAGCGAGACGTCCACAGCGAGACGTCCGGTGCGCCGACCGAGAGACCTGCCACAGCGAGACGTCCGGTGCGCCGACCGAGAGACCTGCCACAGTGAGACGTCCGGTGCGCCGACCGAGCGACCTGCCATAGCGAGACGTCCGGTGCGCCGAGCGAGAGACCTGCCACAGCGAGACGTCCGGTGCGCCGACCGGGCGACCTGCCACAGCGAAACGTCCGGTGCGCCGACCGAACGACCTGCCACAGCGAGACGTCCGGTGCGCCAATCGAGAGCTGTCCTCACAATCTCAGAGGCTGTCCTCACAATCTCAGAGGCTGTCTCACAATCAGGTCAATGCATGTCGGAAACCGAGGTTTTCTTCTTCTTTTGAGAACAGACGCAAATGTGTAGAGATAAAAAGCTTATGCAAACGCGCTCCTACCTCAAAACGTTTTCCCAAAATCAAAAACGACATTTTATGCGATATTAAAGGAACATCCGAAGTACGAATTACCAGCGATTTCCCAAACAAGAGCATAGCATGGATAACATATACAGCACTGTCACTTACATTGGCATTAGAAAACAGGGAATACGTGGAGTTGTGTCAGTGTTCGTGTTGGTGAGCCATTCCAAGAGCAGTAAAGACGGCCATCGCGTCTTATTTGCTTCGTCCGATGGGGCCGTTCCGGACAACTTTCAGAGTCATTTGTTTTCTACGACGCGCTGTCCCCGAGTACAAGAAACGTGGAGCCACTTTTTCATAACAGATTTCACCTGGTTCTGGTTTTGCCAAAGGGCTCTGATACTACAAAATGCAAAATGTGCACGACTTTGTTGACGTGGATGATGGTTACGTCGCTTTCTTCGCAGGCTTTTCGCCGTACTGTCTCCCTTGAAAGTAGCTATGCACTGTACAGTCTCTCTTGGATCTCTTGGCCGTGGATGATACATTCAAGAGAGACTGTACAGTGGAGTATATGTACAGTGTACAGACACACTGTATAGTGTACTTGAAAGTATCCATCCACGGCCAAGAGATCCAAGAGAGATTACACTGTACATACAGTGCATATATTTTGAAGAGACTGTACAAGCTGTTCCGCATAGCATACATGCAATGCGGTACAGCCTGCCGTCCAGCCGGCAGCCGGCCACACCGGCTCAAACCGGAGCACGAAACGAGACGAGTTTGCTCATCTAGAGATGAAAGAAGATCCTGTTAAGTAAGACGATTCAGCCAGGGGCGCAGCCAGGGGGTGGGGGGGGGGGGGCTATGGGGCTAACCCCCCTTTCGCGGTTCAGAGGGGCCCATCTCGGGTCTGAAAGGGGCCCATCGTGGACTCAGAAAGGGCCCATTTCTGGTCTGATAAAACCGAATTTAGCCTCAGAAAGCGAACATCTCAGGTCCAGAAAAGGCCCATCTCAGCTCTCAGGCCCGGGAAGGACCCATCTTAAGTCCGGAGAGGGCCCATCTTGGGCTCAGAAAGGGCCCATCTCATGTCTGGAAATGGCCCATCTTAGGCTCAGAATAGGCCCATCTCAGATTTTGAGAGGGCCCATCGTGAACTCAGACAAGGCCCATCTCAGGTTTGGAAAGGGCCCATCTTAGGCTCAGAAAAGGCCCATCTCAGGTCTGGAAAGAGCCCATTTTAGGCTCTGAATGGGCTCATCTTAGGCTCCCAATTGGCCCATCCTAGGTTCTGAATTGGCCCATCTCAGGCTTTGAAAGGGCCCATGGTGAACTCAGAAAGGGCCCATCTCAGGTCTGAAAAAGGCCCATTTTAGGCTTTGAAAGTAAGCAGTCTGCATCTCAGGTCTGGAAAAGGCCCATCTCTACTCTTAGGCCCGGAAAGGGCCCATCTCAGATCCGGAGAGGGGCCATCTTAGGCTTAGAAAGGGCCCATCTCAGGTCTGGAAAGGGCCCATCTTAGGCTCCGAATGGGCCAGTGTCAGGTTTTGAAAGGGCCCATTGTGAATTCAGAAAGGGTCCGTCTCAGGTCTGAAAAGGGCCCATTTTAGGCTTTGAAAGTGAGCAGCCTGCATCTCAGGTCCGGAAAAGGCCCATCTCTGCTCTTAGGCCCGGGAAGGGCCCATCTCAGATCAGGAGGGGCCCATCTTAGGCTTAGAAAGGGCCCATCTCAGGTCTGGAAAGGGCCCATCTTAGGCTCAGAATGGGCCGGTCTCAGGTTTTGAAAGGGTCCATCGTGAATTCAGAAGGGGCCCGTCTCAGGTGTGAAAAGGGTCCATTTTAGGTTTTGAAAATGAGCAGCCTGCATCTCAGGTCCTGAAAAGGCCCATCTCTGCTCTTAGGCCCGGGAAGGGCCCATCTCAGATCCGGAGAGGGGCCCATCTTAGGCTCGGAAAGGGCTTATCTCAGGTCTGGAAAGGGTCCATCTTAGGCTGTGATAGGCCCGTCTTAAAGGGACTGTCCCACCTTCCCAAAAGTTGTAAAATGTACGCCGCTTGTGGTGCAAAATGTGAAGTAATTGCTGCCGAACACGTTTATCACATTTGTTTCTCGCAAACAGTGCTCAATTTCATACAAAGTTAAGTTTTAATATTTGGGTTGATGGCGTCATATTGAGGTCTAGAGAGCTACACAGAAATCCTTTACGCTGCCAAAGTATGGGCACAATTATTTCGAGACAATTCTGGCGCTTTGAATACAAAACAAACCAATTACCAAACCATTGAAACGTAGCAAATATCTCCAAGGTTCAACTTAAAACAAGTCGACCATCATTAGCAGTTGGGTAAAGAGAGACGACGCTGTCGGTTAGAGGCCATATTCAAATACACATGGGCCAAATCAAACTCGAATATATTTTTGATTAGATCATTGTGGTTCTTTTAACTGCTACCATACTTAATTTTCATCCCAAGCCATCAAAATGGCTATCTCAACTCAAATATAATGTTAAGGTGGGATAGTCCCTTTAAGCTCAGAATGGGCCCATAACAGGTTTTGAAAGGGCACATCGTAAACTCAGAAAGGGCCCGCCTCCGGTCTGGAGAGGGTCCATGTTAGGTTTTGAAAGTGAGCATTTCAGTTCCGGAAAAGACCTATGTCTGCTCTTAGGCCAGGTAAGGGCCCATCTCAGGTCCAGAGAAGGCCCGTATAATTTGGCCCTGAAAGGAAAAAAATAGGTCTGGAGAGGACTGGGAAGGGCCATCTTTGGGCTGGAGAAGGACCGTTTCGGTAAATTCGGCCCAGAAAGGCCCATGGCTGGTTAGGGCCCTTGAACTCAGACATGGTATGATCAATGATGGCTCAAATGCAGACCAGAAAGTGCCATCTCAGATCTGGAAAGGGCCCATCAAAGTCGTAGAAAGCCCCCCCCCCCCCCCCCACCTATCTTGAGATTGGGAATAGTCCACTTTAGGCCCGGAAAGGGCCCATCTCAGGTCTGGAAAAGGCCAATCAGAGGTCTTGAAAGGACTCATCTTTAGACCAGAAAAGGACCATCATCGGCTCAGATGCCTCAGAAAGCTGCCTATCTGGCATCTCGGAGGGGGGGGGGGGCAAAGGCCCATTTTGCTAAAATTGGAGGGGAAATGCCCCCTGCCCCCGGGCGTAGTGGGTTACATTAACCATGCGGCGTCAGGCGTCAGCAGTGCACGGGGGACGGGGCATTTACAAACATATACATAAATACAATACAAATGAGTTGAGGCAGAACAAAAGCCTTGGTCGAATGAATCCTGGATCCGCTTTTGTCATCATGATTCGTGATCCCATTGTTTTTAAGATGTGTGTGAGGGGTTTTGGTAATTGGTGGTATATAGTAGTGACGGAGGCGGGGAGGGGGCAGGAGGGACAAGTTGCCCCCCCCCCCCTTCCAACTCCAGCCGAATTGAACATTAACCCGCCATTGACTGGGGGAGGGGGGCGTTTAACGCCCCCCCCCCCTGATGAATGTTCGTAATAGCTCAAAAACCAATAGTGCCATCAACGTGAAACTTCGGGTACCTTCTTCTAAATCAAGTTTACGTCTTCTGTGAAAAATAAAGTAATTTCGTCGAAATATTTCGAGTTATATCGAATTTAGTGACGTCACTACACACGAATTTTACACCAAAATCAGCTAAATGTAACAGACCGTACAAATGCCATATTTTGAGCAGAACGCAATCCAAAAAACGTCAAAAGATGGAAAATGGCAAGGGCTACATCATAGCTATCTCGGATTAAAAAGAAGTTTTTTGACCGCCCCCCAAAAAATGGGGGAAAATGCCCACAAAATCAAATTTGTCAAAGATATTAAAAAAACGGAATATATGTCAGAGAACCACATGTGGGAAACTACCATACCAAATTTCAGAATCACCATTGTTGACTGACTTATGGCATCTAAAGTATGGGTAATTCATGACGTCACATTTAACAATTGCGTTGTTTGGCTTTTATTGACCAGATAGACAAATCAATGGCACCACTGTATTTCTGAGACAAAACTGGTCTAGAAACATGCATTTTTTATTTATATTTATCAATTTCAAATTTTGCCCTTCAGTGACCTGACCTGAACTTGACATTTACTTCGCGTAAATGAAGTCAGGTGGTAAAATGACCATCACTATCGAATTATACATGGGAAATAACTCATAAAACATGTGTTGCATGACTTTCGTAGATATTTTGAGCATAGTGACCTTTTGTGACCTGACCTTGACCTTGGACAACAATCTTACTTTAGCTCATGCGATATGTGTATCATACCTTTGACAGGACTGTGGGTGATCATGGTCGTAATCGAAGGCTTTGGATGGAAAGTATGGCCCATAAACTCAAATACGTCCATTTTGACCTTTGACCTGACCGTGACCTGATATTTGACCTCACTTTTATATTTTTGAGTATACTTTAGATTCGTCTCATTGAGATATTTCGATTGCCGCATTGCGCGTCTCGCTGTGAACATTGGTTCGGAGGATAACCAGGGGGCGTTTAACGCCCCCCCCCTCAGTCAATGGCGTTCTGCTGAGACCCCAGTCAGTCAATGTCGGGTTGACCCTTTGGCGTTGCATGAAAAGAATATACTTCCAAAAATCAACTTTACCCCCCCCCCCAACTATGAAGGGCCTCCGACGCCCCTGATGTTGTCACCCCCTCTGCCCCTTCCCTTGCTAGACCCCACGGCATCACTAGCGGATCCAGGGGGGGGGGGGGGCAAAGCGGCAATGCGTCGCTACTGCCCACAGACCAAATACTAGGGACAAATCCAAGTGCACATTTACTTTAACATGGGACCATATTAGGGATGGATGACAATTACACATTTTTGAATTACAATTTAAAAAACAAACAAAAAACAGTGAAAATAAATAAAAATTAAATAAAATTAAATTTTTGCTTTTATTTATTTATTTCACTTCGTGAGGCATATCCGCTGCATGCAACGGCTATTACATGACTCGAGTCAAAACACGCTATAATTATTGGGCTTGGGTGACGCAACACTCATACTTCATGTAGGTACACATCACAGAACACACAGAACACATCACAACACAATTTCTCATAAACGAGTGCAGTGAGTCATAAAACTAAGTATCACGCTCACGCTCCATCAGGTACCCCTTGAGCTCGCGTTTAAAACTAGCGAAATTCAAACAACGCAGCTCAGACGGCAGCTCGTTGTAATCAGCGACAGAACCGTACAAATAGCGACGCCTCCCAGACTCAGTCCGTATAGAGGGCGTCACAAGCATTCCACTCTGTCGGGTGTCTCTCCCGTGCACACTTTGCCTAGTTATTAAACTTTCGGCAAAGTTGTGTGGTTCAGACGTAGTCAGCATTTTTTTCAGTAACACTAGGTAGCGATACTTATACATGCTGTCTACATGAAGCCAGCCGAGGTCATCAATCACATCGCTCACATGATCGTATTTCCTCCGGCCAGAGACCACTCGCGCAGCGAACCTCACTAGCTTGTGAAGCCGTCTGCGTTGCGTCGCATTGCTAGCGCCATATACGGACAGACAGTACCGAATCGCTGAGAACACCAGACCTTGCACCAACGTAACCATCACTGACTGGGGGAGACTGTGCCTGCTGTGGCTCAGTCCGCACAAAGTGCCAGTACACCGCCGTACCACGTTGTCTGTATGTGTGGCGAAAGTCATGTCACTATCGAACCAGACACCTAGGTTTTTGACAGTGTTTGAGCAGGTGATGGTTGAGCCGGAAAAGGTAATGCTGATTCGGGGAAGGCGCCGAGTCATTTCGCGGGTACCGAGCGCGATGAGCTGCGTCTTTGCCGCGTTAATTTTGAGGCCATTCTTTCCATACCAGTTGGGAAGGACAGACAGACTGTTTTCCATGGATTGGATAATATCATTCAGGTCTTTTGGTGGGCCAGAAACGTACAGTTGGACGTCATCAGCGTAGGTGATGATGCCCGTGGACTCATCAGTATAGAGAGGTAGGTCGTTAGCGTATATGTTGTGCAGTAATGGGCCAAGAGAAGAACCTTGATAGGTGCCAATGGGGTTGAGAAGGGGTCGGGAGAGTGTGCGGCCGCGAGATGTTCCGGTGGTCTGAATCTGCACGCGCTGATAATGATTGGTCAGGTAGCATTGGAACCAGCGCGTGTCTACACCATATAGATCTAGCTTACGCAGCAGTGAGTCGTGTGGGATACAGTCGAAACAGCGAGAGCAGTCCAATAGGCAGAGAAGAGTAATCTCACGCTGGTCCATAGATCGAAAAACATGGTCAGTGAGGGTGAGCAAGGCAGTGTCAGTGGAGTGATTGGTCCTGAAGCCGTGCTGGTTAGGGGAGAACAGGTGGTGTGTAGAGAAATAAGAATACAGCTGTTCGGAAACAACGCGCTCAGTTATTTTTGCTATGGTAGTGAGAATCGAGATTGGCCTGTAACTACTAAACTCATCGGACTTTGCAGCTTTCGGAATGGGATGGACAAGAGTGAGTTTCCATGAGTCAGGAACGGTGTGTGATGTTAGACTAGAGTTGACGATGTGGGTTAGAACGTGGCAAAGCGAGTAAAGACACATTTTAATAAAACGAACACACATGCCATCTGCGCCACAAGCTGAAAAACTATTCATCCTGCCAATGACCAATACCAAACATTCCGGTGTGATAGGCGCAAGCACGAACGAACTCGTTGACACTCGAGGCAAACGGACAGGCAGCTCAGGTCCAGATCTGTCTACTGCTCGCGACGTGTTCGTTCCGATCTCAACAAAATACTTATTTAGGGCATCGACATCCACATGTTCAGCAGTGATAGCCGGCTTGCCCGCCTTCTTGGATGCTAACACAGGCTGCACTCCCCTCCACACAGACGCCCGTCCATGCTCCCGGATGTGCCGCTGAATGGCGTCTCGGGTGTCACCACGTATGGCGGCCTGCACGCGTCGATTCAGCTCCCGGTAGATGTCGCGGTCGCCGTCACGCAGTGCCGCTCTCCGCTCCGCCATTAGCTGTTTGGTGGCCTCGGTCACGGGCGGGGCTGTAGAGTTTCGCACTTTGGTCCGTTTCAGAGGTGCCGCTTCGTCCAGTACGGGCCGTGTGACGCTCAGGAAGTACTCCCACTGCTCAGCTGGGTCGGCACTGTGGTACACCGGGCTCCAGTCGATCTCCTGTAGCCGCCGGTTCATCTCGTCAACGTTGATCCTACGCCAGCTACGAGCGGTCACCACGGTCGGTTTAGGACGGAGACCAGCCAGGACGAATGTAGCGCGCGCCCAGTTGTGATCACTGTAGTCACAGTGGAGCGTGCCCTGCCGCTGCACCTCACCATTGCTACATATAACATCGATGGTAGAGCCAGAGCTGCGGAATGTGGGCCCAGTCCAGTGATGTGCTGTCGCAGCGCGAAAACATCCAGAAGCTGGCAGAACCTCTGCTTGGCAGTGGTGTTTGCACCCATGTTGATGTTTACATCGCCGGCGAGGATGACGAGCCCGCTGTGCCGTGTCGTGACCGTCTCCAGCTTAATGAAAATTACAAACAAATTCATGTTTTTTGGGGGGCATCAGCCAATGATAAGGGGCCCACTTCGGTTAGCGCCCCCCCCCCCCCCGTCGTAAAATCCTGGCTGCGCCCCTGGATTCAGCCAACTCGATTGGAGATGCGTCGAATCCAGACAATAGATCGTACTTTTTATGAATTCTGATAATACCTTTAGTTAACATACATTGCTTTGATCGGGTTCATATTCTGTCAAAGCTGCGTCACTTCGCTTGGCCGTCGCGAACAATAGCTCCCGGCTCTCGGCTTCAACTAGACAGCTCAGTGCTAATGGCACAGCGCACGCCACCCCCCGACTGGCGCCACCCGCAGGCAGGTCGGTAACGTAATCACGGCCACCCGCGATCCGATCGCTAATGGGTTTCTGTCTTCCGCCGCCAGCGACGCAGGTTCAACCCTCGCCCCGCCCGGCCGAGCGACGCCGGCACAGGAGTAGGGGGAGGAGAGAGGGAGGGGGAGGGGGAGGGGGGGGGGGGGGGGTACGCCGAACGGCTCAGCACAGAAACGCCGGCCGACTCAGCACAGAAACGCCGGTCGACTCAGCGACCCTCAGCGACCCTCAGCGACCCTCAGCGAGATAACTGGAACGGGAGCTGTCGCAATTAGGGACACACAGTTAATTGTTCAAGATATGTTCGAAGCGGAGTGGAAGGTAGAATACGAGGCGCTTATTGCAACCGGTAGCTTTGGCAATGCCACATTAACCCGGCAGTTACTGGGGGTATATTCTGTAACACGACTCACTGGGGGGGGGGGGGTAGTCCTCCATGGTATCTTCAGAATCAATGATGGCAGCGGGACGCGCAAGGCGGCATTCGAAAGCGCTCAATGAGATAAACCTAACGCAAACTTTAAAATTTCTAATTTAGGTCACATCAGGTCACGGTCAAGTCAAACGTCAAAATCGAGGTATTTGAGTTTATGGACAATACTTGCCTTCGATTACGCCTATAATCACCCAAAGTGCTTTCAAAGGTATGATACATATCCCACATGAGCTAAAGTGAGATTGTTGGAAAATACCAAGGTCAAGGTCTGGTCACAAAAGGTCACTACACACAAAATATCTACGAAAGGCATGCAATGCAGCACATGTTTTATGGATGCTTTTACGCGTAGAATTCGATAGTGGTAGTCATTTTACCACCTGACTTCATTTACGTGAAGTTAGTGTCAAGTTCAGGTTAAGTTCAGGTTACTGAAGGTCAAAATTTGAAATTGGTAAATCAAAATGAAAAAAACATCTTTCTATATCAGTTTAATCTTTAAAAAAACAGCGCTGGCATTTATTTGTCTGTATCTGGTCAATAAAAGCCAAAAAACGCAATTTCAAAATATGACGTCATGATTTACCCATACTTTGTCATGTCAGTCAAAAAAGATGGTATCATTTTGAAATTTGGTATGGTAGTTGCCCATATGTCGTTATCTGACATATATTCCGGTTTTTTTCAATATCTTTGAAAAATTTGATTTTGTGAGCATTTTTTCAACAAAAAAAATGGAGTCAAAAACCTTTTTTAATTTCGAGATAGCTGGTTTGTAGCCCATGCAATTTTCTACCTTTTGCGTTTTTCGATTGAATTTTGCTTCGATTGAATGCGGCAGTTGTACGGCCTGGCAAAGTTTAGCTGATTTTGGCATCAAAATCGTGTTTAATGACGTCACAAAATTCACTATATCTCGACAAATTTCTGACGAAATTATTTCATTTTTTCTCTCAAAAGGTGTAAAAATCATACCCGGAAAGGTACTGAATGTTTGGCGTCGATATCTGCATTAGTTGTTGAGATATTCCTAATATTCCTAAGGGGGTGCTAAAAAACCCTCTCTCTCCCTCCTCCCCCCTCCCTCCCTCCCCCTCCCCCCCTCCCCCTCCCCCTCCCCCTCCCCCTCCCCCTCCCCCTCCTCCCCCTCCCCCTCCTCTCCTCCCCCCCCAGTGACTCGCGGGTTAAGTCAAGATACTTCATTCAAGGCGCACACTGCTGCCATTCACGTTGCTAGGTTATAAATGATAACTACATCTTGTTTATGATGATGGAGTAAAATTACCTGCAGATTCCGAATGTCATCGCTGCGGTCTATATTGGAAGATATTGGAACGGCGGCCGGCGGACTAGTGTACTCCGGCTGAACAGCGCCTCTAACCTGCTGAACAGTAGCCGCGCGGACTGGAGTGTATTCCGGCTGAACAGCGCCTCTAACATGCTGAACAGTAGCCGCGCGGACTAGAGTGTACTCCGGCTGAACAGCGCCTCTAACATGCTGAACAGTAGCGGCCGGCGGACTAGAGTGTACTCCGGCTGAACAGCGTCTCTAACCTGCTGAACAGTAGCCGCGCGGACTGGAGTGTACTCCGGCTGAACAGCGCCTCTAACATGCTGAAGAGTAGCCGCGCGGACTGGAGTGTATTCCGGCTGAACAGCGCCTCTAACATGCTGAACAGTAGCCGCGCGGACTGGAGTGTATTCCGGCTGAACAGCGCTTCTAACATGCTGAACAGTAGCCGCGCGGACTGGAGTGTATTCCGGCTGAACAGCGCCCCTAACCTGCTGAACAGTAGCCGCGCGGACTGGAGTGTATTCCGGCTGAACAGCGCCGCTAACATGCTGAACAGCAGCCGCGCGGACTGGAGTGTACTCCGGCTGAACAGCGCCTCTAACCTGCTGAACAGTAGCCGCGCGGACTGGAGTGTACTCCGGCTGAACAGCGCCTCTAACATGCTGAACAGTAGCCGCGCGGACTAGAGTGTACTCCGGCTGAACAGCGCCTCTGACATGCTGAACAGTAGCCGCGCGGACTGGAGTGTACTCCGGCTGAACAGCACCTCTAACATGCTGAACAGTAGCCGCGCGGACTAGAGTGTACTCCGGCTGAACAGCGCCTCTAACATGCTGAACAGTAGCCGCGCGGACTGGAGTGTACTCCGGCTGAACAGCGCCTCTAACATGCTGAACAGTAGCCGCGCGGACCGGAGTGTATTCCGGCTGAACAGCGCCTCTAACCTGCTGAACAGTAGCCGCGCGGACTGGAGTGTATTCCGGCTGAACAGCGCCTCTAACATGCTGAACAGTAGCCGCGCGGACTGGAGTGTACTCCGGCTGAACAGCGCCTCTAACATGCTGAACAGTAGCGGCCGGCGGACTGGAGTGTACTCACTGGGGATCCTCACTGGGGCCCCTGCTCTTCACTATCTTCACAAATGACCTCAGCCTTCACGCAGCTGGAGCATTTGTTGTTCAGTACGCCGACGACACCCAAATTCTCGTTTCTGGCCCTAAAGCTGACTTGCCAGGTCTCATCGCCCGTCTAGAATCTGTCCTGGCCTCACTGGATGACTATTTCTGTGCAAATGGTCTGAAGGTGAACGAAACTAAATTTGAACTGCTCCCGATCGGCACGCGTCAAAATCTCCGCACCTTACCGGCATTCGCTGTTAAATTCCGCGACGTCGCGCTTACTCCGTGCAGTGAGGCAAATAATCTGGGGGTGATGTTCGACCGCTGCCTCAACTGGGACTCCCACGTGACCTTCATCAGCCAGAAATGCATGGGCATCTTGTCGGGAATAGCTCAGCTCCGTCACCAGCTTCCACCTGAGATCCTGCCTGTCATCGTATCCGCACTGGTCTTTTCTCACGTTCTGCCTTACTATCTTTGGAAACGGTTCGGCTAAAAATATCGCAGCAGTTCAAAAGATCATCAACTTTGTCGCTCGCATAATCTCAGGAAAAAGGAAGTTTGACCCTATCTCGGCTGCTAGGGAAGAGCTAGGCTGGCTCACGTCTGCGGACTTATTTTATCACCAGACCTTGACCTCACGTCATCGGATCCGCGTCACCGGTCAACCAGAGTATCTGGCTTCGCAGTTTTACACGAACCGAGAGCGTGCGCTGATTGTGTGCGCAGTACTAGGCAAGACCATCTGCTCAGTCTGCCTCGCATCACCGGCTCTGCTGCGGGCAAGCGTCAGTTCGTGTATCGCGCAGCTAAGCTCTACAATGAGCTGCCACCTGAACTTGCGACCATGTCAGTGGCGTCATTCAAACGTACGCTGAAGAAGCGCCTACTACCCACGAAGGAGTAGAGCGACGAATATATTGTATATGTACCTGACTGGGAATATGTGCGTGTGAATTATATTTTATCCACTGTTTTTATACACCCTACGTTTCTTGACTCGGGATTTGGAATAGCCCCCGGACCTCGGTCCATTAGAGGGGATAATCCCACGATGTACAATAAATAAATAAATAAATAAATACTCCGGCTGAACAGCGCCCCTAACCTGCTGAACAGTAGCCGCGCGAACTAGAGTGTACTCCGGCTGAACAGCGCCTCTAACATGCTGAACCGTAGCGGCCGGCGGACTGGAGTGTACTCCGGCTGAACAGCGCCTCTAACCTGCTGAACAGTAGCCGCGCGAACTAGAGTGTACTCCGGCTGAACAGCGCCTCTAACATGCTGAACAGTAGCCGCGCGGACTGGAGTGTACTCCGGCTGAACAGCGCCTCTAACATGCTGAACAGTAGCCGCGCGGACTGGAGTGTACTCCGGCTGAACAGCGCCTCTAACATGCTGAACAGTAGCCGCGCGGACTGGAGTGTACTCCGGCTGAACAGCGCCTCTAACATGCTGAACAGTAGCCGCGCGGACTGGAGTGTACTCCGGCTGAACAGCGCCTCTAACATGCTGAACCGTAGCCGCGCGGACTAGAGTGTACTCCGGCTGAACAGCGCCTCTGACATGCTGAACAGTAGCCGCGCGGACTGGAGTGTACTCCGGCTGAACAGCGCCTCTAACATGCTGCACAGTAGCCGCGCGGACTGGAGTGTACTCCGGCTAAACAGCGCCTCTAACATGCTGAACAGTAGCCGCGCGGACTGGAGTGTACTCCGGCTGAACAGCGCCTCTAACATGCTGAACCGTAGCCGCGCGGACTGGAGTGTACTCCGGCTGAACAGCGCCTCTAACATGCTGAACAGTAGCCGCGCGGACTGGAGTGTACTCCGGCTGAACAGCGCCTCTAACATGCTGAACCGTAGCCGCGCGGACTAGTGTACTCCGGCTGAACAGCGCCTCTGACATGCTGCACAGTAGCCGCGCGGACTAGAGTGTACTCCGGCTGAACAGCGCCTCTAACATGCTGAACAGTAGCCGCGCGGACTGGAGTGTACTCCGGCTGAACAGCGCCTCTAACATGCTGAACAGTAGCCGCGCGGACTGGAGTGTACTCCGGCTGAACAGCGCCTCTAACATGCTGAACCGTAGCCGCGCGGACTGGAGTGTACTCCGGCTGAACAGCGCCTCTAACATGCTGAACCGTAGCCGCGCGGACTGGAGTGTACTCCGGCTGAACAGCGCCCCTAACCTGCTGAACAGTAGCCGCGCGGACTGGAGTGTACTCCGACTGAACAGCGCCTCTAACATGCTGAACAGTAGCCGCGCGGACTGGAGTGTACTCCGGCTGAACAGCGCCTCTAACATGCTGAACAGTAGCCGCGCGGACTGGAGTGTACTCCGGCTGAACAGCGCCTCTAACATGCTGAACCGTAGCGGCCAGCGGACTGGAGTGTACTCCGGCTGAACAGCCCTCTAACCTGCTGAACCGTAGCGGCCGGCGGACTAGAGTGTACTCCGGCTGAACAGCGCCTCTAACATGCTGAACAGTCCGCCCTGTAGCTCAGTGGGAGAGCGCTGGACTTCTAACCCATCCCAGTGTGGCAGCCCGGGCTCGAGTCGCTTCGGCGCTCGCTGTTTGCTTCTGACTGGGATGGCCTGCGGCCGGTGGCAGCGGTCGCACTCAAGGTCAGGTGACGTCAGTGAGCGGGGCGGACCGTGTCCAGGTATGTCGGGCACGTAAAACTTTCGTCTCTAAATTCTGACGGCCAACAGGAATTGCGCGATCGGGTGGTGAGGTCAGGACCGGCGCAACAAGCTCTGCTTAGCGTGGGTCCTGACCTCGGAAATCCATCCATACAAAACATTCGGACTAAATTTATTATAAAAAAAAAACGGTAGCCGCGCGGACTGGAGTGTACTCCGGCTGAACAGCGCCTCTAACATGCTGAACAGTAGCCGCGCGGACTAGAGTGTACTCCGGCTGAACAGCGCCTCTAACATGCTGAACAGTAGCCGCGCGGACTGGAGTGTACTCCGGCTGAACAGCGCCTCTAACCTGCTGAACAGTAGCCGCGCGGACTGGAGTGTACTCCGACTGAACAGCGCCTCTAACATGCTGAACAGTAGCCGCGCGGACTGGAGTGTACTCCGGCTGAACAGCGCCTCTAACATGCTGAACAGTAGCCGCGCGGACTGGAGTGTACTCCGGCTTAACAGCGCCTCTAACATGCTGAACAGTAGCCGCGCGGACTAGAGTGTACTCCGGCTGAACAGCGCCTCTAACCTGCTGAACAGTAGCCGCGCGGACTGGAGTGTACTCCGGCTGAACAGCGCCTCTAACCTGCTGAACAGTAGCCGCGCGGACTGGAGTGTACTCCGGCTGAACAGCGCCTCTAACCTGCTGAACAGTAGCCGCGCGGACTGGAGTGTATTCCGGCTGAACAGCGCCTCTAACATGCTGAACAGTAGCCGCGCGGACTGGAGTGTACTCCGGCTGAACAGCGCCTCTAACATGCTGAACAGCAGCCGCGCGGACTGGAGTGTACTCCGGCTGAACAGCGCCTCTAACATGCTGAACAGTAGCCGCGCGGACTGGAGTGTACTCCGGCTGAACAGCGCCTCTAACATGCTGAACAGTAGCCGCGCGGACTGGAGTGTACTCCGGCTGAACAGCGCCTCTAACATGCTGAACAGTAGCCGCGCGGACTGGAGTGTACTCCGGCTGAACAGCGCCTCTAACCTGCTGAGCAGTAGCCGCGCGGACTAGAGTGTATTCCGGCTGAACAGCGCCTCTAACATGCTGAACAGTAGCCGCGCGGACTAGAGTGCACTCCGGCTGAACAGCGCCTCTAACATGCTGAACAGCAGCCGCGCGGACCCGTGTCCGAAAAGCGGACCATTATCGCGCGTCACCACGTCAGCAGCCATATCAGACAGCTGACGGGAGTCCGGGGGTGGCTGCGACTGTGGACTGTGGATGGTCGCGACACAGCTCAGGACAGCATAGACGGCTTGCAGCCAGGGGCGGATCCAGGAAATCTTCAAGGGGGGTCATCAATTGCAGTGGTGCCCCTACCTATACCCAAATCTGAAAAATCAACGGATTTGGTCCAATATATTTTGAGGGTGCCCCTATTTCAGTTTTTTTTTGTGTGTGTAATTGACCAAACGTTGGCTATACATAGGTATTTGCAATATCAGTCGTAACCTTTCTATCATTTAAAGTGCCGCGGATGGTGCTAAAATATATCATTTGTACAGTCAAAGGCGGCCTCAGACGGCTGATGAAGAGTTGACCAAGAGGGTAGCCGTTTTTTACGAGCAATAACTCTTATGCACACGATAGCAGTGTATCATATTGCTTTGTGTCTCGTGCGGACTTCAACAATGTTCTTGAGCTAAAAATAGGCAGGATTTGGATTTTACGAAGGGGGGGGGGCTTGAAGAAAATGTGTGAACAAAATTGAAGAAAATGTGTCACAAAAGCTGCCCTTAAACTTAACTACCAATGGTATTTGCGCAAAATGGAGACCCACATAACTATGATTGCGCCGCGAAGCGGCGTCAAAATTTTTGCTTTATGGAATTGTTTGCTTTATTTTGGTGGTGCTCCTGGTGCCCCGGTGCGTCGGTGCCCCTGGCGCGGTGGTGCCCCTTTACGGCCCAAGGGGAGGGGGTCATGATCCTCGTGACCCCCCCCGCCCTGGATCCGCCACTGGTTGCAGCTGACCATCAGTGTCGTGCTGCTACTGTGGCAGCCCGTCCGAGGCGATTTAGAGTCAATGTTCCGTGTTCCCCAGAGTCACAGCCAAGGCTCGGGTTGATCCAGCAGGTGGACGTGACTTCCCCGGCGGGGCGCACTGGGCCTGGCCAAGTGGACTAATCTGGGCTGGCTGTACAGTGGCGGCGGTCGCAGTTTAACGTTTTGTTTCTTTCAGACAGTATGCTTTGATTTAAGCTTTTGCTTTTGCACCCTTCTGCTTTATGTTCACATGCTACTTCATTTATGTTTAATAAACATGCTGATGATTATGAAGGCGGTGCAGAACAATTATCCGGCTTTGGCGCTGGAGGCGGTTAACTAGCACGTGGTGCCAAGTTGTCTTTTATCCCGTAGCAATGTTTGAACAAAATATGCAGTGGTGTTGAGGATCTGAATATTCCTATACCGACACGGAACATTCAGACCATTTTATACCGATTTGTCTCTGTCTATGCACCCCAATCCAGACAGAAACAGACACAGGGAGCGGGGGGGGGCACAGTCGCAACAGACACCGGGAGCAGGGGTCACAGACAGAAGTTGATGAGAAGTTGAATGAATTCATCAATCGAAAAATTCCCGAGACCAAAGACCCGATAACTTGATATGTAAATTCCTTCAGTGCGCCGACTTCATAGCACAGATTCGCAACTTTTCTGCAGTTGTGTGATACGTACTTGTTGATTTTTCGCCTCAGGGCATCGGCCTAGCGTTTAGGTGGTCTGCCGCCGAAGTGATGGACAGCAATGGAGCAGGTCGCCCACAAGCTGACTCGAAATAGACTCGAAATAGACACCTTATCATTGATCACTCAGCCAACCAGAACGACTGCGATTGCCAACGACATTTACAGGGCGGTACAAACATATTTGAAGACGCTCGAAGCGGGCGATATATTATCCTATTTTAAGACGTTTCGTGCGCCGCAACAGGCCATTTTGGGGTTCGTAGGAAATGTGGCTTCATCAGAAGTGTTACCGATGCGTTATTAAAAGCTTCATACGCTTCAACATTAATGAAACGCATACATAATTAAAATGAATAATTAAAATGGTGTGGTGGTGGTGTATTAGGGTTTCAGGGTAGGCACCCAATAAAACAATGTGTTATTTCCCCTGAACAATACCCGACAGGGACAAGGTGAACATTCAGTCAGCAGTTCTCGGTATTTCAAGCTTTGAACTATTACAAAGCATACGCCAAGCTCACACATCACTTTCCATTATAATATAAGGCCACATTGTAACAACCTGGTGTAAATACGACAGAAAATATTTTAAGGAAGACCTGATAGACGATGTTTGGCTGACCGACGTTGTCAAACAGAGGCTTGAAGATATGACGTCACCAATGCGCGGATGATTACAGTGGCTAACTAGCCGAGGAATGACCAACGCGGTGTATTGGGATACAGATCCGCCAATTTTACTGACAAGCCATCAGGCCAGTACTGATGGCCACTGGTCGTCCACGGCTCCGTCTTCATGCATTCCAACAATGACAGACACATTGCAACTCTAAATCTAGGTGACGCACTAAACGTACTTTGTCAGAAGTTCACACATTCGTTCATCACATTTTGTTATATTGTGCAGCAGACAGGGAAAGTTTGCTAGCAGAAAGCCGGAATTAGCTTAACGAGTCAGACGGAAGCAATTCATTTGTGTTCAGATGCAGAAGGGCCCAATTTGTGACGGTTTGGCTAAAAATAGTCCAGAGGCCAGTTTTACCAAAACAATCATCACCGCACGCAGAACAAAATAATCGCCGCTAAAAAAAACTGCGGACATGAGCCGGGTTTCAACAACGAAAAAAAACTGACGGCGCCGGCTGTTATTTTTTATAGACGCAAACAGCTGATATTGATGATGTCACACACCAATAACGATACGATTACGATATAACGCTAATCTGCTGACAGACTAGTTTCAGCAGCAGAAATGGCTGTGTCTGATTAGTCAAAATACCTGTCAGCAACGCCGGCGCTAGCGAAACACGGTATTGTTTTGATAGTTTGTTCACACATTTCCATTGCACTTTAACTTGGTTTAGTTGTTAATATTTTAACTCTTAGTAAATTAATATTTAAAGGCTTGTAGCATAAATGTAAAAGAAATGTAAACCCAGTGTAGTGCTGGTGATTGTGTTTGTAGAGGCTTATAAATGTTGTTGATTTTGTACTGAGTAGGTCAAGTATGCAAATCATTGGTTTCATTGTCATTGGAAATTCAATGAAAATCATTGGAAATTGGTTTCAACTCATCAATCACATCAACATTGGTGTAGGAGAATGTGCATGAGTTCTAACTTTGGATTTCTTCCACAAAACAAATATGTAAGTACCTACCTGCATCTGGTAATAGTTCAGAAATTCACCTCCCCAGTTAATGGTGTTATTGATGTCTCTAATAGAAGAGAGCATTATTATGACAGACAGAAAAGTGTACCAGTAATACCAAAGCATGATGTCAACAAAAACGATACATAATCAAACCTGACCTAACCTAACCTTTACAGCAATTATGGTCGCAGAGACCCACGTTTAGAACGCTTTGCTCGCATTCTCTCACTGCATGTGACCCTACTGGGGGGCTGTGCCCCCCCCCCTCCTCCCAGACCATCTTGTAGACATTTAAAGATAACTCATTTTTCAGTCGGTCTTAATATTACTGTCAGCGGACTGCTCTTCTTCTGGGGGACCTCAAGAACACCATAAACTGGTGAGGTGAATTACTGAACTAATACCAGTACTTCATCATTTCACCCCAATTGCAGACAGTTTTAGGGTTAAATAATATACTATGCATAACCATGTTAGGTACCAACTTCAGTTCACACACTGGCTGACAGTCTGCTCAATGATTTGCAGCATTTGATTTGGACAAATGCTAACAGAGGTTATAATTGTTGTCTTTTAGAATATGCTGCCTCCTCCAGTCTCCACACTCCACAGCACCACCATGATGGAGGGTGACGAGGCATGGCGTTGGAGCAGTACCATTTCTGGCTTCCGCACAAGGCCTGAAGAACAGGAACATCTTCTATTTGAAGCTGTGCTGGTGGTGTGCAGGCCTGTTTCTACAAGATGGACAGAGTTTGCTTAGGTTTAGGTTTAGGTTTGGTGAGCTGGGTGTAGACAGGGTCTATTCAGTGCTCACTTCTTCGTAGGTTAGGACTAGTTGCCAGGATACTTTGTGGCCCAGTGTTGGTCAATTCTGTTTTTGAAAGAATTGGTGGACTCAGCAGTTACAACTTCTTGTGGGAGTTCATTCCATGGTGTAACGACTCTATTTGCAAACAAACTTGAGTCTTGATAAGTGAGTTGACCTCCTCTTTACCAACTTCTTGGTGTGTCCTCTTGTTCTTTCATCCTTGTTTAGTTCAAAGAACTGGTTGGGGTCCACGTTGGTTTTTCCTGTCAGGATCTTGTACGTTTCTATCAGGTCGCCCCTCAGGATCCTCTCTCCAATACTTAGTAGTTTGAGTTCTCTCAAGCGTTCCTCATACGTTAGATGTTTGATCTATCTACCATCTTAGTCGCTCTCCTCTGTACTTTTCCAAGTGCCCTGACATCCTGTACCATGTATGGGCCAGCTGCCTGTATACCATACTCCAGATGTGGCCTAACATATATAAAATCTTATATAATTGATTTTATATATGTTAGTGGTATCCATACACAGTGGTATATAAAATCTTGAAGTTTTTCATATCCAGTCTATCAAATGTCATCCTCAGTCTTCGAAGTGCTGATATTGCTTTGCTACCTGCCCTCTCGCAGTGTGTTGTTGGCTTGAGATTGTCCGTTACATACAGGGTGTCCGGAAATTATTTGCCCCTGCATCAGCGCCGCTTCACTGATAAACAAAAAGTGTCCGGGTCATGGTTTATTTCCCGATGTATCCTCCGCCCTGTCTAATACATTCTCTCATCCGCTCCGGCATCCCGCAGACCATGTTGTCCAGCGTCTCGGCGCTGATGCTCAGCCACACCTTCCGCAGGTTCCTGACGAGTCCGTCCTCATAGGTCGCTGGTTCCATCTTGCTGAGCTCGTCCTTCATGATTCCCCAGAGGTTTGCAATTGGTGACAGGTCGAGACTGTTGCCTGGCCATACACCTTTCTCCCAGAAGGCGGGAAGATGGCTTTGGCACCACTGCTGAGTTCTGGCAGCGCTGTGAGCTGGAGCTCCATCTTGCTGAAAGATGGCCTCCGACATCTTCGGCAGAAGTTTCACGGTTTCACGGTTTCAGTTTCACGGTCGTTGGCGACCCTTTCTGCTTCTTCCGCTGCATAGCTGATGTCGCTGTCTCCTTGAGAATACTCTCGACGTAGTATTCTGCCGTCACAGTTTGGCCACAAGGGATGACGTGAAGCTCCGACAGCCCGCAGTAGCTAATCATCCCCCAAACCATGATCTTGAGCGGCTGCTTTACCGTCTCGATGACGGGGACTTCACGGCTGTTGTGGGCGTAAACTCGGTCGTTCTGGCGGTTTGGCGCCTGAAGCAGCTCGAATGGCGACTCATCAGAAAACAACACACGTCGCCATTGCAGGATCGTCCAGTTCTTGCGTGCCTTTGCAAACGCCAGCCGCTTGCGCTTCTGGACTTCGGTCAGTTTCGGCTGGCGGCGCAGTTTCAGCGACTTCAAATGCAAGCACTTAGTCAGGTACTGGTGTACGGTTGTCTTGGATGTCGGATGACATTTGGCAGTCAGTTTCCTCGCCAGTTTCCTCACAGACTGGTGCCTTTTCAAGGCAGCTTTCGCCAAGACGATTTTCGCCACCCGGCTCAGCACTGTCTTCCTTACACGACCAGCTCGGCTTCGGAGGGATTCACCCGTGCGGTCACGGGACAGCCATATCTTAATGTTTATGACAGAAACAGAAAGCTGTTTTGCAACGTCTGCCTGCTTCATTCCAGCCTTCACCATAGCGACAGCGCGGTGACGCGTTGACAAAGAGTGTTATTTTGCTATAGCAGACACCGCCTGCGCGTGCGAGTGGCGCCTGCCGGAGACTGACCTCTTGCGCCTCACAACGGTCAAGGTCAGGTGACCGGGGTGGGTCACGTGACCAACCGACATCTGTGGATAGCCTGAGGCGCGGTCTCGGTAAAATTCCGCCGGTTCCGTGAGCGCACGGTGGGATTAAAGACGAATGAACAAGGGGCAAATAATTTTCGGACACCCTGTATACTCCAAGGTATTTTTCTACTGTAGTTACTTTAAGTGTTCTTTGTAAACTGTTTTCTTCTTTCATGACATATTTTGCTTTACTGTATATAGCTCCACAATGCATTATCTGACACTTCTGAGGATTGAACTTGAGGAGCCACTCTTCAGACTTCTCCAAAATAGTTAAATCCTTTTGTAACAGTTCGGCATCGTGTGGGTTAGCGATTCGTCTGTACATTTTGGTATCATCTGCAAACATCTTTATGTGACTTTGCAACAGTGTCGGCAATTCATTGACATAGATCAAGAAAAGGACAGGTCCCAAGACTGATCCTTGTGGGACTCCACTGGTCACCATACCCCACTCGGACCTTCCACCACCCAGTCATCTGTTGACAGCGCTCGGACAAGAAGGCTTTCACCCAGCTGAGTATTTTGCCCTTGATCCCGTAGCCGCTCAGTTTCTTTTGTAGTCTTCTATGTGGTACGCTATCAAATGCTTTTTGGTAGTCGAGGAACACAATATCTAACTCCTGACCTTCATCAATTATATCAGTCCACTGTTCAAGTGCTTCTAGTAGGTTTGACTGGCATGATCTTCTAGCTGTGAATCCATGTTGGTGTTTGCTTATAAGATGATTTGATTCCAGGTGTGACACTATATGTTTCCTTACAATTCGTTCCATAACTTTACAAGCTTGACTGGTCAAGCAAACTGGCCGGTAGTTACTTGGTTTTTGTGTCGGCCCTTTGTTGAAAATTGGTGTTATTATTGCTTTCTTCCACTCTGCTGGAGAGCTCCAGTTACTATGGCTTTCTTGGAACGACTGTGTAGTGGGGCAGATAATTGGTGTGCACATCTTCTCAACACTATACTTGGGATCTCGTCTGGTCCTGCAGCCTATTTCTCATCCAGATTTTCCAACTCATTCCTTACCTCGTCATCAGTTATCTCAATGTTTTCTAGCATTAGACTACTTTCCACTAGCTCTGGGAATTCTGGTAAAGGGTCATCACTCTCTTGTACATATGCAGACTGGAAAAAGGCTTGCAGCACATCTGCTGCCTCCTTCTCTGTTTCTGTGAGTCCGTTGGTACCTTCAAGGGAATGGATAACCGGCCGGAATCGCTGCTGTTCTCTGATGTATTTGTGTAGCTTCTTGGGCTCCTGTTTTGCTTTGCATACTATGCTATCTTCATATCTGTGTCTTGACTCACGGATCTTCTGAGTTGTCTTGTTGCGTTGGGCTGCATATTTTCTGTAGTTTTCGGTAGACTTGCTTACTAGGTAGTCCTTCCATGTTCTGTGCTTCAGCTTGACTTCCCTGGTTAGCTCCCTGTTCCACCAGGGGCTGTTCGTTTCCCCTCTTTCATGTTGTACTTAGGTACAAACTTTTCGATGTTTTGTACAATGATTCTTCTTATGCTGTCCCACATTTTGTTTACACTCATATCTTCCAGGCGATTCCAATCTACTGACCTCAAGCTAGCATTCATTGATTCATAATCTCCTTTCATGAAGTTTCTTCGACGGTTTACCTCTTTCTCGCCAGCCTTGTTCTCCATATTTCTTATTTGAAGCTCCCATGTGAGTACTACATGGTCACTTTTTCCGAGTGGTTCATTGATTATAACCTCGTCGATCATATTTTCTTCTTTCGTGAAAACTAAGTCTAATCTAGAGGGTTGATATCCGTCTCTATATCTGGTTGATTCCATTGCATGTTGATATAGGAACGCATCATAAGTAGCATCCATAAACTTTGACTTATCTGAGTCTTCCGACCCTTCAACTGTACCATTCTCCCAATTTATCTTTCCATAGTTGAAGTCTCCCATGATAACAACATTTCTCACATTAACTTGCTGCACTTTTCTTATCAACTTGTTCAGTGCTTCATTATCTTCAGGAGAACTGCTTGGTTTTCTATAACATACTCCGACTAGCAGCTTGTCATGTTTTGAAAAAGCAATGCCACACCACACTCCCTCATGGTACTGCTTGTTCAATTCCGAACATTCAACAACTTCGAGGCTATCTTTAATAAACAGAAGAACACCACCCCAAAGCTGGTTGCATTCTCTATCTTTGCGAAATGCTGTGGGATACCCTGGAAGTTTAAATTCTTCATTTTCCCATACTTCTGTAATTCCTATAATGTCTGGTGCTGACTGATCTATCCTTCCTTGTAGTTCTCCATGTTTATTGCTTAAACAGATAGCATTTGTGTACAAACATTTCAAGAAACTTTGTCTGCAAACATCTCTGGGGACTCTCTGGGGACAACTTTTCCTCGAAAGATTCTGTGAGTCTCCTTACCTTTCTTCCTCAGCTAATCTCTTAGTGTCCTTTGAGATTCTCTTTCTTCAGGAGGCAAATCTCGGGTCAAGTAGATGTTAGGAAAGCCCACTTCTCTCAGGTTCCATCTTTTCCCCAGTAACTGTTCCACCTCTTCCTTTCTCTTCAGTCTAATCATCAGCAACCGTGGTTGCGCGTCACCAACTCCTGTCTCGACTCCCGTCTGTCTTGTCACTTCTTGCCTCTTGCCGAGTCGCCTTCTCTGTTTCAACTTATTTTTCCTCTCCAAGAAGCGCATGCACTATATTTTCAAAGCTGTCGGAGTCATACTGCTTCCGGACAGCAGGGTCCTCTGATGTGCTTTCCGGTATGTTGTGGATTAGTATGTTTGTTTCCCTTATTTCTTTGTCATCTTTCTTCTCAACAAACTCTTGTATTTCTTCAGCCCTTTTCTGGATTTCAGAAGCATATTTGGGTATGTATTGTACCACTTCCTTCTGTTCTTGCAGTGTTAAGTTTACTTTACTCTGCTGGTCTTTGATCTTCTCCATAACATTTTTCTCCATAGAAACTATTTTGCTCTCTAGATTTTTTCCCACGTCGCCCTGTTCCGAAGACTTAAGCGCATTGAGGATTCTTTCCACAGATGCGACTATCTTTGTTTCAATTCGCTTTCCAATGTCCATCAATTCCATGAGTTTTGGCCTACAGCCAGTGCACAGCCACAGAAAATCATATTTTGTCAGAGACCTAAAGGCCTCTATTCAGAGGGATTGACATTTTGGATGAAACCAATTTGCACAAGCATCACACATTATTGCATCCTCATTGTCAGAAATGGAAAGTCCAACTACCTTGATGTTGTTTCCCTTGCACAAGTATTTCACCTTTGTTGTTTTATCGCCTTGGGTGCACTTTCCGCTAGCTTGAGCTACTCCGTTTTCATCCTCCTTTTCATCGTTGCTTTTTCCCACTGTGTTTACATCCTAATCATGCTGGGACATATGTGACGCACTAGACGCCAACCTGCCTCTCGTGTTCTTGGACATGTTCCAATAACGTAACTTGTTTTTGTAGCGTAACTTTTTTTTTAACTCTCCGATTTCCACTTCAGTATTCTATCAGTTCATAGACATTGAAGTTGTTAGGGATTTTGTTAGGGATATGTACTATTTTTCATTTTCTTGGCTCGTATTAACAATAACGGGCCTCGTCTTTCAATATAAATATATATATATATATATATATATATATATATATATATATATATATATATATATATATATATATATATATATATATATATATATATATATATATATATATATATATATATATATATATGTATATATATATATATATATATATATATATATATATATATATATATATATATATATATATATATATATATATATATATATATATATATATATATATATATATATATATATATATATATATATATATATATATATATATATATATATATATATATATATATATACATATACATATACATATACATATACATATACATATATATATATATATATATATATATATATATATATATATATATATATATATATATATATATATATATATATATATATATATATATATATATATATATATATATATATATATATATATATATATATATATATATATATATATATATATATATACTATATATATATATATATATATATATATATATATATATATATATATATATATATATATATATATATATATATATATATATATATTATATATATATATATATATATATATATATATATATATTATATATATATATATATATATATATATATATATATATATATATATATATATATATATATATATATATATATATATATATATATATATATATATATATATATATATATATATATATATATATATATATATATATATATATATATATATATATATATATATATATATATATATATATATATATATATATATATATATATATATATATATATATATATATATATATATATATATATATACTATATATATATATATATATATATATATATATATATATATATATATATATATATATATATATATATATATATATATATAAATATATATATATATATATATATATATATATATATATATATATATATATATATATATATAATATATATATATATATATATATACTATATATATATATATATATATATAATATATATATATATATATATATATATATATATATATATATATATATATATATATATATATATATATATATATATATATATATATATATATATATATATATATATATATATATATATATATATATATATATATATATATTATAT